>JASDQU010106142.1:95385-123715 GCA_032191745.1 Picea mariana
AGGGTATGTGATACAAGACTAACAACATGTGAAATATGTGTAACAACATGTGAAATTTTTGTAATAGCATGTGAAATTTTCTTATGGTTGGTTGTTTTGTGACAACCATGAATACAAAATATGTTGGTTCTTGTGTTAACAACATTCATTTCACTTATTTATTTTCTTGATGCAATAATTTAGTCATGTCCTTCACTGGAAATAATAAGCTATCAATGTGCATAAGACAGCATCGATGAGTATAAGAAAGCCTTTTTTTTTATCTTTATGAATCATGCCAATACGAATATCAATAGAAATGCAACAAAGTGTCATTGGAAAAGAAATGTTAGTGAATCATAAATGGAATGATGAGATGGTAAAATGGAATAATGGTAATGAATATGTGGTGAAATAGTTTAGCTCCCCCCGCCACCCCCCCCCCTCGCAACTGAAGTGGTTGCATATCCTCATGAAACTTAGGGTTGGTTATGGAAGGAAAGAGAACATGGCGAGAAAATTTTCCAAAATATTCAAGTCAACATATAAGGAATTGTGTGATTAAATCTTAGAAAAGAACATACCTCCACTCATCCAAAAAGTAGATGTAGTTGTTGCGGCTGCTAGATCAAAAAAACATGACTGGCGTTGTAGATGAAACTACTGTAACTGTTGAAGAAAAGAATATCTGACTGTGACTGATGGAAGATGGAAGGTGTCACTACTATAAGATTGGGAAAATGGAACTGCTAATGCTGTTGTTGCTATAACTGGATCATGGGAAGTGAAGGAATCTGAACTGCTATTGCTGAACCATGAGAAATGTGGAAGGCAGAGAATAAGGAACTGTGGTACTCGCATAGATCCAAAATCGAACTGTTACAACTACTGAGGGGATAATGAAAAATTATATAGTCTTCACCTGCTACAAAATCGATGGTACAATTCTCATCATGCGAATGAATGTGTCGATGTCAAGCATGAAGAGAAATCATTGGATTATCGACCATTGATGAATGTCATGAACCCATGCGAGACAAACTCACCAGTGATGTTAATGACTACCAAGGTACCCAAGTACATATTTCGAAGTGTGAATAGATGGGCTGATGTCGAGCCACTTGCAAGTCCAACGACCAAGGGAAAATGATGTATTCCCATGATTGCTAGTGAGAGAGATTTCCATTAAGGCATGCAAGCCTCAATGTACTCAAAAAGGAACTCCAGTCTATATCCCATATAAGGTGTCTAGGTCGATGGGGTAAGACTATTGAAAGGTGGACCTTAAGGAATCTCAGATTAGTCAACATGAGTTTATAAAAAGAGTGGTAGGACTATAGATGTAAATATCTCAGTAGAAACAGGGTTTATGGCAAGGAAATGTAATCATGGAAAAAGGGAGCTTGTTTTAATCAGAAGGAAATATGGAAATGCAAAAATAAATTGAAAAAGATAATGGAAATGATGTATGCAACTCATAAAAGTAGGCATGTTAAATCATGAAGGTTAAGGCAATGGAAGCTGGCTTCAACACAGGGATGACTAATCATCTTTGAAGGAGAACTAGGGCAGTGTCACATCATGAAATTTGGAAAAATGCAGAAATAATAGTGTATCATCATGGTCATTGTGTAACAACAAACACAAAGATGTGCAAAACATTGTTGTGTAACAACAAACATCAAGATCCACAAAAAGTTTATGTGTATCAGCAAATTGTTTATGTGTATCAGCAAACATCCGGATGGGTAAAAAAATTTTGTGTATCAACAACATGGTTCTGTTGAGGAAAAACTCCATCAAGCTATCTAGAAAACATGTTTTTCTACAAAATGTTGTGATTCTTGAAGATCATTGTGGCATGGAAAATGAGCATCCTATTCCTTCAATCAGTCTTTTAGCACTAATCTTGCAATCAAAACTTCATGAGAGCATCACAAAACATAAAATGCAAGAGATAAGTACAAATGTGAGCTAATTGAAATATATAATAAATGCAATTATACCTGTTGTTGGCACTTATTTGCTTCGTCATTGATTGCCGCCAAAGTGACTTAAGAAAACAAATCATGCATTCTTATTGTTTTCAAGAATATCCATTTGCAATTTTAAAATTTTCTGAGTTTTTAAGTGTTTTTATTGTTTTTCTTTCCATAAAACAAATGAAAACATTTTTTTTTATGATTTTATTATTATATTTTTTTTATTGTTTTTCTTTTTTTTTTCCAGCAAAACAAATGAAATAGAAGAAATTCATGGTGCAGAAATGAAACAAACTTCATTATTATAGAAATCTGAATAAGGTCACAGCATAAAAATTCATAAGAAGTTCCATCAAATCAGAAGATCAACTATAAACTTCAACTTAGTCCTTCTTGCATGCACCAAAACATCATTTATTTGGTGCCATAAATCCTATGCTACAGCTTGGAAAGTTCTATAAAAAATATCTTGTGCTGTAATGATTTGAATCCTTTCTGTGTTTCTCTCTAACATATATTTTTAGGTTACACATTCTTGCAAGTAGATTCTTTCTTTTGTCTTATACAACATATTTTTTAATCACACGAATTTTTCTAGCATTCCTTCAACAATGAAAATGGGTGGATTTAGAGAATGGGTAGATCTGAAATGATTGAACACCTGCATAAAGACAGATCAACATGAATAGAACAATAGGCATAATTATAATTGTACACCACAAATCTCCCAGACAACAATGATGTGTGAATCCACTTCTAATGGAGTCACAAAATCATTTATCTCCATAAAATTTCCATTCAGACATTTAAGAAATAAATTGTGTTGATATGGAACGCTGATCTTGTTATCTGAGGTGAGGCTCCCTGATCAATGGACCTACTCTGACGCTTTAGATCGATGGATCAGATCTTACGTCTTCAAATCGACGGTCGATATCCACTTTGGGTCTTCGAGACTTTGGGCTTCGACCCTTTGGAATTTTTACACACTTCCCATTTCAAGCCTCCCGAAGCTTATTTCCTTGAAAACTTGGATTGGACGCCACATTTTCTCTTAAATATCAATGGCTCATGCTCACCTCGAGGATTTGTTCTTTGGCGCTATACTTTGCATGATTTTGGCCTCCTGAATGCGCGTGAGCCACTGATCTGAATTGGTTGATTGGATCTCCATCACTGGAAGATAAACTTGCCTATCGCTTGTGCTTCACGCCCGAAATAGACTGTTAGGAAAGATATTCTTTGTGTCCATGTATGTGGCTAGCATGATCGAGGATTTGGACAACTGGGTATGGGCTGGGAAAACAGGGAGATCGGGGCACTTTAAACACAGATGGGAGCAAACAAAAAAATGATTTTACAAGTCTAAGGGGAAAAATATTAAGACTTGGTCTACGAAAAGGAGAGAGACAGGAAAACATTACAGTCTTAGGTAGAAACCACACACCCATAGGGATTTGAAAAGTTCATGTGATAACATTTGGGTCCACAGGGGATGACATGCTCCTTATGAGCTTCTAAGAACAAGTAGTTCTAGTGCCTTAGCTATTGGGTTATGGATTTGAGATCAAAACATTCAGCTGAGGACTATAGGCCACCAAGCACACTATCCTAAAAAAGAAATCAAACACACATGGGCTCGAAAGGATATTATTTATGTACATCCCTAGACTAACTGATTTTTTACACAGTGCTAGGTGAAAGCAATTTACCACCATAGCCAGTCAAGCAACTTCCTAACTGGAAATCCACTGACTCTGTCAATGATCTATAATAGATGATGCAACCTTGAAAACAAAACAATTACATATTTCATCCCTCCTCCCAATGTTGAAGTCAAGATAAAGATGTGAGGCTTCAATAAATGGAGGAAATGCAACTCCATGTACTCCCTTACACGTTCATGGAATAATTGAGGAAACCCARAAAATGGGTAACAAAAAGCCTGCTCTACTTCACAGCTACTCACATATGGTTGTATGTCTCTGGTAAGCACAGGTGAGTGAAGGGCTGATGTAGGTTGCTGATCCACTTCTCCTTTGTCTTCTCTAATAAATTATGCTCGCTGATGGCAAGAAATCTCCTCATGTATATCAATGGATGACTCCTCCTCCACAACCATCTCTTCTTCAAAATATGGAAGGCCTTCTTCATCATAAGAAGGGCTGGTCAGAACATCTATCTAATGAACATAAATATCCTCTTCACTTCCTCTTTCATTCATACCTTCACTAGTATCATCACACGAGGAAGAATATATCATTTGCTCGATGTGGGATGCAAACTTATTACAAAAGTCATCCAATATAAGGTGCAACATGTAAATATCCTTGTAATATAAATTAAAAGCATCGTAAAAATCCTTCAAAGAATGGATACTAGCAGCAGGGAGAGATTGACACCATTCACGAGCATCTTCCTCCAAAGAAAATATGAACATATTGATCAAGACATACTCGTGAACAAAATTGTGTTCAAGCATGCATATATGAAAATTAAACAAGTGTTCATCGGGATGATCATTATTTCTTCCTATGAATATCGGAAGATAATCATCACATTCATTTATAGTAGGGACAACATTTGGAAAACTAGGAACATAGGAGAAATTAAAAAGAACAAACCTTCGAGTCAAGATTTTTTCCATTTCAAACCAGTGGAGTCACCGATCAATTCTTTAAACATGGAGTCTCCAGGTGAATGATATGCATCTTGAACGCATCTGGTCTTTTTTCACCATCAAAGACCATATCTGATCATGGTTGTTCTCCCAGGGAACTTTCCAAGATGAGAAAGAAGCTGCTAAAATCCTTCTCAAGAAATATTCTCTAGGTAAGCTTCAGGTGTGCTAGAGGTAGCCACAACTGAAATACTGGAGTGGAAACAATGGAGTTTCCAGGTGCAAGTTGCAATCTTCAATGGTTCTAATATCTGATGCACCCTCAGAATCAAAAAGTTTCTTTTCGTTCTATCCCATGGAAATTTCTTCAATTCGTTCTCTGACAACGATGCCAGAAATGTTAGCACTATAAGTCACCATCATATTGAATTGAAGGTAATCCTAGTACCCATCATTTTATATGTCATAGGTAATTGAGTTTTGAGTGGTAAAATGGAGAAAAATCAATAATAATAGCAATCTAACTCATAAATCTGTACTAGCGTGCACCAGCCATTGAGGTCTTGAATCAACTTAAGTCAGTAAGTTGGAGTAAGGGTGAGTAGGAGGAATATTTAGTGAGAAAGGTGTAAAGGTCTTCTATGAACATAATATTTCAGCAGCCTAAGGAGGAAAAACTTAAACACAAGGTCCTCTTGGATTCAAGTTTCAAGGATGTTTAAAGAAATCATAACAATACTATAATCAAGCATTTATCATAACACAGTTAAAACAATCCATGTGAATCAATCAAACATGAACTCTCTCAGTATCAGAGGAAAATAATATGGAGTAAGAAATTTGACTTAGATTAACCAAGATGTCTCAAAAAAAAATACCTAACCAGAGAACTAGTTGTTCTCAATCAAAATATTACAATACTAGGGAGCCTATATCAACCATTCAACCATAACAAAATATCAAAACTGAGTATATATAATCAAAACTACTGCAACTACCAGGAGTTTGATCGGACCCTTGCATTCAAAGTTTCAAGTCGACGCCCGCTCTATCAGACTAATTAGGCCTCCTTATGTTAGACGTGAGATAGGCGCAGTTAGGCGTTTTACAGAAAAATCTATCCAGGAGCAAGCTTTGGGTGGACAGTCTGCCTTTATGGCTAATATCTGCAACACTTTCCATTTACGGGGTGAGATGAGGTATAAACTACTAACGCCATATTAAATAACTTCCTTCATTGGGATCAAGAAAAAGATATTTCGGTACCCACAATTCACCATGAACCGCCACACGTCCCTTTCCAAAAACCATGATTTCAATTTCGGCTCGTGCTTGAAATTTTAAAACATGCGCACCTTCCGACCTTGCAATGGGGTGTGACCATTGACCTTGTGATCTAAGATGAGGCTCCCTGATCAACGACCCAACTCTGTCACTTTAGATCGATGGATCAGATCTTCCCTCTTTGAATCGACGACCGAGATCCACTTCGAGACTTTGGGGTTCAGCCCTTCGGAAGTCTTACACACTTCCCACTTCAAACCTCCCAAAGCTTATTTCCCCAAAAAATTGGATTGGATGCCACATTTTCTCTTAAATATCAATGGCTCATGCTCACCTTGGGGATTTCTGCTCTGGCACTATACTTTGCGCTATTTTGGACTCCTGAATGCTTGTGAGCTACTGATATGAACTTGTTGATTGGATCTTCAATGTTGAAAGATAAACTTTCCTACCACTTGTGCTTCAAGCCCAAAATGGACTGCTAGGAAAGTTGCGCTTTGTGTCTGTGTTTGTGGCCAGCGTGATCGAGGATTTGGACATCTAGATGTGGGATCGAAAAACAAGGAGACTGGGGCACTTTAAAGACAGAGTGGGAGAAAACGAAAAAATGATTTTACAATCCAAAGGGGAAAACTATTAAGACTTGGTCTGTGAAAAGGAGAGAGATAGGGAAAAGTTACAGTCTTAGGTAGAAACCACACACCCACAAGGCTCTGACAAGTTCATGTGATAACAGGCCCTACCCTATAAACACAAGGATCCATGAGAAAAATATAATAAGCTAAAGGAAAAATAGTCTTTATTTCATTAACAATAAGAGTACATCAAGAGCAAAAAGGCTCTAAGTCTTCAACAACAGTCTTTAGAAAAGAAGTCTCAATACAATATTCTAAAAAATGATGTCTCCTTCTCTCCTAGGTTATAGGTCTAGATATATATTGAGATTTCGAGCTCACTTCTATATCGAGGAGAGAAGTGACTAAATGAGGGATCTTATCTAATTACATATGTAGCTCGAACTATTATCGATTAGGAGTGGGAATTAATGCATAAGGAGCACTCTAGAGGTAGGTGGGGAAAATGTCCCTTAATTCTTGGATGGAAACTCCTTGAGGGAGACAAAAACCCATGTTATTAGGAGGTTATCTCCCTTGAATCGTGATTTTTGATCTCCTTGGTGCTACATGTTAGAACATAGAATTGTAGTCCAATAGTCTCCTTTAAGTGAACCATTGATTTTGAATTTGGCTATGCGAACTGGTACTGCGAACTAGTTGAAGAGGAGAATTAGGGGTTGGTCAGCTTGAAAAAATATATGCTCACATTCACATAAATCATAATCAATCCTAGGGTTACTAGGTAATCCATGAGGTTTTTCATACCATTTTAAAGGCTGAGAGAAGGGTTTTTGATGTTTTGTCACAGGCATTGCAAACTGAGACAGGGGCGCTGCAAACTCTTTTCTTGTAGAAATGACTTCTAAATATTTGATCATAACTATAAAACGATGATGCGGGTTTCTTAGAAATTTTTAATCGAGGAGACTGATATCCTTGTTTCCTTGCCGACCAAATTTCATCCTGAACCAATTTGGCATTTGAGAGATACAATTAAAACACCAGTGCACTACAAACTGGCACTGCAAACTCTTTGTTTTGCATAGTTATTGGATATTTGTCTTGTTTGGAGGTTGCCACCTATCAAAGAGGGTTCGAATGACATCTTAGAGATCAGTTAGATTCTAAGGGACACTTGCGCCTATGTTTTATATCCATTAAAGACCTCATGTAGTGATTTGTAAACAATTTATTAATGACTTCCAACAACTTCCTGAAAATTAACAGTTTGTTGGGTTTTTGTCTCTTTGACCATTGCCACCTATCTCAAAGGCTTAGAATCCTATGCAAGAAGTGCAATTCGAATTGATAATATGTCATTGACACCCCAGGATATAATAGAGACATTGGAAATCATTGAGGAGGTTTAGATGGTTAATGCAAGACTCATTTTTTGATGTACTAATGTAACAGAGCCAACTCTGGATTTTTATGTATCAGATTTGAGAATTTTTTTCTAATATAAGTAAGTTTCTTTCCTGCCATATTGTTTCTCTCTTACTCTGAAATTTATTTTCATTGAATGCTTCAATTGATATTTTATAGTTGTATTGCAATGGATGTTTGATTGTGATGTTTTTAAAATTGTTCTCGGAGTTTAAGCTTTGATTAAAGAAGTTCTTGTGTCTAAATCTCTTCTTCATTGGTCTATTAGTAATGCCTAATGCTAATAGTAGACTTACTTCATATTTCTCACTAAAGTCTTCCTTCTATTCACATTACTCTTTAAAACCCTGATCTAAGTTACACAAGACTTCTTTTGTTGATACATCTTATCTAGAACTTTTTATGATTTACATTGCTAGGATGAGTTTTATCCATTTGACACTTTATTTTAAAACTTACCTTACAAACCTATTTATGGCTACTGAGATTTCACTTTAGCATTCAAAGTGTAAATTTCAGTGCTAACATTGATGGCATCGTTTTTGGGGATGAATTGAACATTTTCCCTGGGAGGAATGACAAATATTACACCCAATTCTTAATGGTGAACAAGGATTGGAGACAGAAACGACTGCATCTTTCACCTTGCGATTCCACTCCATGAAGAACAAATATGTCAAAGGCCATGGAGGCTATCTTGGTAAGGAGATTTTATCCTCTAAAACTTTCAACCATATTTGGTTTTCCAAATCCAATTCCTCATATATCAGAATGGGGATATTTACTACCTGTCTTCAGAGAAGAAAAGGATGATGATCCTGCTCAATATCTCATCATTTTTCATTAATGCATGGAGAAATTGAACTTGTATCGGGAGGATGTCTTAATGAAAATGTTCATTTTCTCCCTAAAGGATGATGCCATATAATGGTACTTTTCTCTTCCTGCTGTAAGCATATCCACCTTGAGAGAATTCCATGTTGCTTTCAATTTCTACTGTAAAAGGTATTACTCCTATGAGTTTATTTTTCATGATTTTTGTGAGGAATATGAGGAAAGTGTTCAAGCTGCATTAATTTTCTCTCTTGACTTTGAGGTTGAAGAAGATCCATCTCTTTATTTTCATAGTTCTCATGACTTGAAGGAAGATTTTATTTGTTGTTCTTATGAGGAAGAGATAGTGGATGATTTTGTCCTTGAAGAAGATATCTTTGACAACCTTTCTTATGATGAAGTCATTGTCTCAAGTATTGACAATGAGAAACCTTCTATTGATAAACACTTTGATGATGAACACTTTATGGATAGAGAGAATCTTGAAAAAAAAAAATTCTAAATGTTAAGATTCAAAGGTTTTTTATGGACAACCCATTTTTGATGAATACACCAGTGATGGTGATGAACATAATTTTTCTATGATTTCTTTGGAACATCTTAGCACTATTCATGTATATGATGATTATGAGTATGATCCTTGAGAATGATATGGATGTGTTGAAGGGGAATTACGTATGGATCTGATATCTTATCCATCACCAACAAATGATCAGCCTTGTTTTGATAAAAACCATGTGTTTGAGAAACAAATTGTTCATACAGTACATGCATAAATTATTAGCAGTCAACCAACATGTGGTTCCGAAGATGAGGAAAAACAATTCAATGCACAAATGCCTTTGTTGGTCATTCAATCACAGGTGCTTGCAGAGGGCATCAAACAACCTATGGGAAACTTTGAAGCGGAGAGGGTAACCTCTTATCAGTTAAGTATGCCTTGCCATCATTTTCATTACCTTCTCAATGAATATATGGAGTTTCACTTTTCAAATTCTTTGGAGCCTGCAAATTTAACCATTTTGTCAACATTCAGAGGTAATATTGGTGATCCTAAGAATGTATTTATTCAGTTGTCACACTTTTGTTTCTTCTTATGGATCATTTGCAATGAAGAGAATAATTTTTTTACCAAATAGTTTGAGTGGCTATGGTGGAAGTTTGTTTTCACCTGAGAAAATTATAAAAGTTAGGTAGAGTAGGGTCTTGTATATAAATAAGCCCGTGTTCAAGCATTTCAGTTTTCAGTTTTC
Source organism: Picea mariana (assembly GCA_032191745.1). NCBI lineage: Eukaryota > Viridiplantae > Streptophyta > Pinopsida > Pinales > Pinaceae > Picea > Picea mariana. Next base: position 105,341 of record JASDQU010106142.1, read on the forward strand.
TTTTAGTATTTTAATAAGACTCCACCAACCCAATGGATAAGTCACTAGAACTTAATTTTCTTGGAGCCTCACAAGGAGGTCTCCATCCCCTATGGAGCCAGATTTTACACATAGAATTGTAGTCCAATAGTCTCCTTGAAGTGCACCATTGATTTTGAATTTGGCGTTGCGAACAAGGATGACTTTAAGGATGATTTTTTTTTTAAATGTAGAAACCTTGGCGAATCTTAGTAATTCTTTCATATGCCAACTGTAAATGTTTGGCAATATTTTTGTAAAAAATATTCAAATTTCTAAGGATTCTATATAGTTTGTATAAAATTTTGGCAATTTTTAAGGTAAAATGATTTTATATTATAGAATTTGGGTGAATCATTTTTAGAATAACAAATATTTTTTGGGGAAAACCATGGAAAATTAGCCCATGAGCGAAATTTAGCCCCTAAAATCATCCCTGGTTGCGAACTGGTGTTGCGAATTGGTTGAAGAGGAGCGTTGGGGGTTGGTCAACTTTCAAACATATTTGTTCACATTCACAGACATTAGAATCAAGACCAGGGTTACTAGGTACTCCATGAGGTTTTTCATACCATTTTAAAGGCTAAGAGAAGGGTTTTTGATGTTTTGTCAAAGGATCTGCAAACTGAGACACGGGCGCTACAAACTCTTTTCCTGTAGCAGTTTCTTCTAAATATTTGATCGTAACTATAAAACGATTATGTGGGATTCTATGAAATTGTTTTTGGAGGAGAATGATATCCGTGTTGAATTGCTAACCAAATTTCTGCCTCACTCCATTTGGAATTTGAGAGATACAATTAAAACACTAGTTCCCTACAAACTGGCGCTGTAAATTCTCTATTTTTCATAGTTGTTGGATATTCACCTTGTTTGGAGGTTGCCACCTGTCAAGGAGGGTTTGAACGACTTATTAGAGATCATTTAGATTATATGGAACACTTGTACCTAATTTTTATCTCCATTAAATACCTCATGTAGTGAGTTGGAAACAATTTATTAATGACTTCCAACAACTTCCTGAAAATTAGCAGTTTGTTGGATTCTTGTCTCTTTGACTGTTAACACCTATCTCCAAGGCCTAAAATCCTATGCAAGAGGGTGAATTCAAATTGTAAATATTTAATTGAAATACTAGGCTATAAGACAGGAATTGTAAATCATTGAGGAGGTTCAAATGGTTAATGTAAGACTCTTTTTTTGATGTACTGATGTAGCAGAGCCAACTCTAGAATTTTAGGTATCATATTTGAGAATTTTTGTCTAATAGAAGTCAGTTTCTTCGTTACCATATTGTTTCTCTCTTACTCTTAAATTTACTATGATTGAATTCCTCAATTGATCTTTTATAGATGCATTGCAATGGAGGTTTGATTGTGATGTTGTTATAATTGTTCTCAAAGTTTAAGCTTTTATTAAATAATTTCTCGTGTCTAAATATTTTCTTCATTGGTCTACTAGTAATGCATGATGCTAATAGTAGAATTACTTCATCTTTCTCACGAAATTCTTCCTTCTATCCACATTACTCTTTAAAACCCTGATCTAAGTTAGACAATACCTCTTTTGTTGATACATCTTATCTAGAACTTTCTATGATTTAAATTGCTAGCCTAAGTTTTATCCATTYGACACTTTATCTTAGAACTTACCTTATAAACCTATTGATGGGTACTGAGCTTTCACTTTAGCATTCAAAGTGTAACTTTCAGTGCTAACATTATTGGGTTCATTGTTGGGGATGAGTTGAAGATTTTCCCTAGGAGGAATGACAAAGATTACAGCCAGTTCTTGATGGTGAACAAGGATTTGAGACATAAAAGAMTGCATATTTCACCTGGTGATTCCTCTCCATGAAGAACCAAGATGTCAAAGGCCATGGAGGCTATATTGGTAAGTATATTTTATCCTCTAAACAATTTCAACCATCTCTGGTYTTCCAAATCCAGTGCCTCATCTATAAGAATGGGGATATGTACTTCATGTCCTCAGAGAAGAAAAGGATGATGATCTTTCTCAGCATCTCATTAATTTTCATCAATGCATGGATAAATTGAACTTGCATCAGGAGGATGTCTTAATAAAAAAATTTATGTTCTCCCTAAAGGATGATGCCATAGAATGGTACTTTTCTCTTCCTATTGCAAGCATATCCACCTTGAGATAATTACATGATTCTTTCAATTTTCAATGTAAAATGTATTACTCCTATGAGTTTATTTTTCATCATTGTTGTGAGGAATATGAGAAAAGTGTTAAAGATGCATTAAGTTTCTCTCCTAACTGTGAGGTTGAAGAAGATCCATATCTTTCTTTTCCTAGGTCTCATGACTTTAAGGAAGATTTTATTTGTTGTTTTTATGAGGAAAAGATAGTGGATGATTTTGTCCTTGAAGCAGATATCTTTCACAACCTTCAAGTGCCCTATTGATTTTGAATTTGGCATTGCGAACTAGTTGAAGAGAAGCATTGGGGGTTGGTCAGATTGCAAACATCTATGTTAACATTCACAGACATCATAATCAATACTAGGGTTAATAGGTACTCCATGAGGTTTTTCATACCATTTTAAAGGCTGAGAAAGGGTTTTTGATGTTTTGTCACAGGCTCTGTGAACTGAGACAGGGGCATTGCACACTCTTTCCCTATAGCAATTTCTTCTAAATATTCGATCATAACTATAAAACGATGATGTGGGTTTCTCTAAAAATTTTTGTGGAGGAGAACGATATGCTTGTTGACTTGCTGACCAAATTTCCTCCTAAACCAGTTTGGCATTTGAGAGATACAATTAAAACATCATTGCATTGCAAATTGGTGCTGCAAACTCTCTGTTTTGCATAGTTGTTGGATATTCTCCTTTTTTGGAGGTTTCCACTTGTCAAGGACGGTTCAAATGAATTCTTAGAGATCAGTTAGATGATAAGCGACACATGCACCTAAGTTTTAGCTCCATTAAATACTTCATCCAGTGAGTTGGGAACAATTTATTAATGACTACCAACAACTTCCTGTAAATTAGCAGTTTGTTGTATTTTTGTCTCTTTGACTGTTGCCACCTATCTCCAAGGCCTTGAATCTTATGAAAAAGGGGGAATTCAAAATGTAAAGATTTCATTGACATCCTAGTATATAAGAAAGGCATTGAAAATCATTGAGGAGGTTCATATGGTTAATGTAAGAATCTATTTGTGATGTACTGATGTAACAGAGCCAACTCTGGATTTTTATGTATCATATATGAGAATTTTTGTCTAATAGAACTTCGCTTCTTTCCTTTCATCTTGTTTCTCTCTTACTCTAAAATTTATTTTCATTGAATTCTTCAATTGATATTTTATAGTGGTATTGCAATGGAGGTTTGATTGTGATGTTGTTATAATTGTTGTCAGAGTTTAAGCTTTGATTAAAGAAGTTATTGTCTCTAAATATTTTCTTCATTGGTCTGATAGTAATGCCTAATGCTAATAGTAGACTTAATTCATTTTTCTCACTAAAGTCTTCCTTTTATCTGCATTACTCTTTAAAACCGTGATCTAAATTCAACAATACCTCTTTTGATGATACATCTTATCTAGAACTTTCTGTAATTTACATTGATGGGATGAGTTTTATCCATTTGACAAACCTATTGATGGGTATTGAGCTTGCACTTTAGCATTCAAAGTATAACTTTCAGTGCTAACACTACATACATATTTGACATAAACATTAGAGAAAAAAGGTACATTATACACAAAAATTCACCTCAAACTACATTTACTAAGCAACAAATAAAAATATCTATGACATACTATTAAATATGGTCAAAAATAAATATTAAGCAATATTATGGTGTAAAAATGTTCCAAATATGATCCTTTAGGATAGGAAATAATTGGGCTCATTAGCTGTTGAAGAAGCCCTATATGAGGATAAAATTCCTATTAGGTACCGATCCTTACCCCAATTATATAAGGAAAAAATATTGGGTAAAATCTTACCTGCAAATACCTCATTACCATTTGGTCCTCGTGCATACCAATCATATATTTTCTCAAACATAACTAGGAAGGCTATTTCTAAGACCTGACATTTTTTAGATTATGAGAATGATCGTAATGTCAATGAACATATTTTGGGTTTATTCTGAGTTTTATGTGGCATAGAGTCAATCACTTTAATTAAATATGATTATGATGAGTATTTGGAAGGGGCCATCAACTACTAATTATATGCTTACCCTATTTCTAGATAATTTATATGTTAGTCCTATATGGTACATTTGATACTATTAAAAAACTCTACAACCTTTTAGAAACTAGGTGTGTAGGTAAACAATGACACCTCTTCTCTGAAGCCTATGGTTGAATGGACTGAAGATATAAGCATGAAGTAGAATAACCAAGATTTCTCTTTCTAATAAGAGTGTTGTGTATGATATTATACATCTAGTTCATCCTCCTAGAATGCTTGATGCTATAAAAATATTTCCCCAACTAACTAAGGAAACTATTACAGGAGACTGGTATTTGTCTGAAACATACACCTTAATTACAGGTTATGGTTTTGAAGGAGAACCATATAAGTTTCTATTATTCTTAAAGCCAAGTATTTTGGAACTGGAATATATCAAGAAGAGGATGATCTGAAACCATCTACATTTCACACAACATAAGAAATTGATCACATTCAAACTTCCAAATAAACTAGGTCCATTTCAAGTTAAGTTGAGGGCTGCACTCGATTTTATTGAGGACATATTGCATAATTTTAAATTTTCGAAAGCAGGCGGCTGGTTATATGATCTACAAGGAATCTTTGTAGCCAGGAGACTTTCATATAAGCATCATCCGGATTTTTTTATAGAAATTGCCGCTAATTTATATACATGGGAAGACGTAAAATAGATTATGCTGACACAAGTAGAAAATTCACCAGCAGATAGATTAGAATCTACAAAGGCATTAGCGACTTATCATCAACAAGAAATATTATTGGGAATAATAACCTTCTCTAACTTGAAATATGAGATGGAAACAGATAAGCAAAAGGTATAAGAATGAAGTGGCTCTAGATATAGATGACACCATCATTGACCTTCTAGATAAAGGTAAAAGTGTATTGCAATTTTTAGAGGGATCCAATGAAGAGAGGTCTTCTTCTACAACAAATAATCCTCCTCCTTTTTCCATACATCATTATCCATTATCCCTATTTTTAGCTAAAGGGGCTATTCCTGCTACCCGAGGGGGATATTTTGGGACTCAACCATATTTCTTTAATTATTATTATGATATCAGAATAAGTAATATCAGTATCAAAAGGGAGTTGTATCCTCCAATGAATTTTCAAACTATTTTTTTTCAGCCATGGACTATAAGGAAAATGTGTTGAAATTTGAAATATTGGAATCAAAAGTAACTAGGCCTCATACTCCTCCAAATTATAAAGGTATAAATTTTAATTTACCTCTGAATGAAACAAAATATGGGGATATGTTTGAGATACATAGAAAAACTGGTGATATGATGTACATAGGAATATTTAATTCTACTGCAAGTGAGAGAAAGATGGAGGAATTGGTGCAAAATATAAAGAAGAAATTCAAGCATGAAAGAACATCACTGAAGGACAAGACCATTCAAATAGCTTATTTAGAAACGGATATTGTTAATTCAAGTGCATATCCTAAGAATCCTAAAGTGGTGGGGGACTTGATGAGTAAGAAAGATAATGAAATCAAACTACTTAAGAAGATGAGAAATATCTTAGATATCCAACATGTATATTCTCATGAGCTACAAGATCGCTATGATGAGAAGGAGAAGATGTATCAATCAATTGTTCAAATCCAACACACCATGGAGATATTACATGAAGAAAACAATTCTTTGACTAAATAACTAGAGAAGGAAGAACAATTATCTAAAGAGCCTAAAGTACCAGTCATACCTTTAGATGTTGATGAAGTTCTGAGTAAGGTTATGTCAAATTTGAGTGTGAAGGAAGTGGAGGTTAATTCGTTCTAAGATAAGCTCAAATTTATTTCATCCAAAKTTACAGAGTTACAAGAATAGGCCAAGAGTAGGGAGTTAGTCTTACAACAAATTGGTGTTGAAAAGGACCATGTTGAGTGAGAGTTAGAGAAGATGAGACTAAATGTTACTAGAAAACAAACATTGAAAGGAGTCAAAATCTWGTTTAGGACCAGATAACATCTCTCATTTTTATGAATTGGGACCAATTTAAGTTAAGGAAAGAACAATATGAATTTATTATTGAAGTTGCTAAATAAATCAAGATTATAGCCATAAAATTGTTAGATAAAATAGAGGTGATTGAGGAGTTGATTAAGTTCCTAGATAGTAGGTCTAAAAGGTATCTCAAGATTTTAAATACATAGGATAGAACCGGCTTTGTAATGGAGACAAAGAACTTTTTGGTTAAAAGGAAACTCGTGGAAACCACATAATGGAAGGTACATGAACTGGCTCGAAAAATATCTTGATTTAGAAAGATTTTCAAATACTCGATGAATTTTGGGTTGCCTAATTTGTGGGATAGTGTTGGACACCTCTATCCAAAGAATGATTACCATAAACTTTTGAATAACATAAGAAATAATGATAGTAGTTTGAAAAAGATGGAAGGATATCTGAAGGTACAAAATGTAATGGATATGTTGGAATAAGATTTTGTATTATTATGTGATATCACTCTAAGAGTCACCCCAGACTACAAATGGGATTAATATTGGTAACATACAAATTGATTTAACTTAGGTTTAAAATCAAGGATCAACAAGACTTGAAAGGAAGGAAAATACAACAGAGATCACTACAGATCAATGATGGACCATTGGACAATGGATTCATAAACATTCTTCTCATCGAAGGCATTTGAGATTCCTATTAGACAAAAGATTTGTGTAATTATGAAGAGAAGAATAAGAGAATTAACATAAAGATGAACATTCATTAAGAAAACATCCTCTCTGCAAATATAAATTAGATGTGCCTGAACTGTAAACAATGATAGATAGGAAAGTTTACAATAGATCTTCTACTGTATCAAGAATCCATCAATCAAAGACAAATTTTAATCCTTAAAATCAATAATACATTCAAACAAGATGAAGAATAAAACAGATAATATAGAAGACAAATCTGATATAACAACTCAAAGAAATCTTCAATAACATTCAAATTCACAGCCACATGACCTACAGGCTTACAGTTTGATATCTACAGTCATTCCACTTCTAAAACCCCCTCGAGTCTTGGAAAGAACCCTTTTTACATGAAACAAATTAGAATATATAGTTTCCAGGAGGTCAAACTCCTTTAGATATCTTCTGTTACAAAAATTATTTTTTTCCCAAAATAGAAACAACTACCTGATGACTTGTAACCTAAAATTTGGGAAGTTACAACAAAACCCCCCAAAAATAGGACATACTTGAGTTATCTTAATAACCTTATCTTATATGATATGAAAGTGATTCCAACAACTTGATAACATGTCACAACTGAAAGGTCATTCTGGAAGTCTTTTAGAGTGTTTTGGGACCAATTTTCATTGATCTGGGAAGACTTCTATGCTCTTTGTCTATAACAAAACTTTCGGTAGATGGAGAGGTCAAAACAGAATGTGCTTTGCTGGCGATTTTCTAGGAACGATATTTCGCTAGCTAAGTATGAAACGGAACCCTGTTTTAGCTGTCGAAACCTAAAACTCCTTCAAAATGATGCAAAATGTTGATGTAGAGTCTTTAACTCTGCTCCACCTATCATAGGCGCCTTAATGAGAACTGAGACATGGTTATGCTAAGACTTCAAGATTGGGACGAGATTTTGGTTTTGGTCTCCTAGGTGAAAGCTTGTACCTCAAAACCCTATTTATGTTCCACAATCTGCTATTATGTTTTCAAAGCTTCTTATTCTTGTGTTTTAGAGTCTCATACTTAATGACTAACTTGTCCAATGCATAATCAATTTTGAGCGATGTCTTTTTAAGAGATTCATTATTTTTTTTGAGATACCTTTATAATACCTGTTGCTATTTCTTATTTTAATTTATGAATCTTAGTATGTTTACTTACCCCTTTATTTGATGTTGTTTCAGGTATTTTCTTTTATGGAATCTCTATTTCTACAGTAGGTGGCTCTGAGTCTGAATCTGAATATGAACTTTAGGATGTTCATAGAAGTGGCTTTTATTTCACCTTCCACCTCTCTCCCATATTCAAGCCCTCTTTTAACTTTCTTTGATTTTGACGAGGAAGGTTTTGTTACAGGTTTCATAGGTGACAATTCTCTCCTCTTTATTTTACTTGTCTTTGGAGTCTTTACTTGTTGTGAGGAAATTAATTCTGCATTTGGCTGATATTCTTGTTCAAACTCTCCCCCCAAAAAAATAAAACCCCAATTCTTATCCCTTCTACTCATCTCCTCTAACACTATAATCCTGATCAGGCCATGATGGAAAAAACAGTTGCTAGCCTTTTGAGGCTTAGCCTGAACTTTGGAATCCATTTTTGTAAGAATTTTAAGTAAGTAATAAAGCATATTAAAAGGTTTCTTACCAKTGAAGTGAAGAAGCAATCTTAAATGATAAAGCATAGTCCTTTCATATCTCCCTTCGCACATGATATAGTCCTGAATGATCTTCAATAATTCCTTGCATTTATCGTCCAAATAACTTTTAGGAATTTCCTGTTGCCATTTCATGTTGTGATGTTCCTTTTTGAGAAATGRTCTGAAATCAATTTCCTTGACTGAGGTGGTCTTAAACCATTTTCCACCTTCATCCTACATCTATTTAGATTATTCTATACTCACCTCATCTATTTTCATCAGAACAGGTCCAAGTTGAATTTTAAATCCATCAAAACCCTTAGCAAACGCTTTCGTAACACCCTGATGATATTCCTGGAGATTTTAGAAAAACCTGTAGGGTCCAATGCTTTTAAAAATGTCACAGGATTTAGGATGTTCCTTAATATATGAAATGTCTTGCAATTCTTTTCTAAGAACAACACCACCTTTTGCAATTTTCAAGTCGAAAAACTAGTGATTGTTTCATATATTGCTTGATGACGAAAGATACAGGATATGTAATGGTGGGAAGAGACTTAGCTAGGAAGAAAGAAGAAAGAGAGCTCATGAAAGGAGAAATGAAATATGAAAGTTCTTTGGGTGGCTGTGGCAAGATTTAAATCATTTAAAAAATAAACAAACAACTGATTCAATGCATTTGAGCAAATATGGTTGTCAAATCAAACTGTTCAGAATTATGGACACGATCTTGGGATATGATTTCTCGATAAGACATGGAGAAAAGAGAATGTCATATTTCATGAAAATGAACTAATGATAACCGAAAGTGATTTAGGAAACATATAAACAAATTATACCATGCGTACAACATTCTTCTCCAAATTATACAATGTGTGCAACAATCTTCTCCAATATCTCCTCTTCCAACCCATGGATGAACCTTGAAATCAAAATGTTGATGCTTCTCCCAAGATCAAAGGTTTGATATTTGAATCCTTGCCCAATTTACCTTGGAAATGCCTTCAATATATAGGATTGAGAGGCACAACTTGTTGGCACTGAATTGATCAGACACGGTCCTTCTTAGGTTACCAACAAAAGGTAACATGTAGTCTAGACCGCTAACATGTCCATCACTTCCAAATAGAAGAAGTCTCACCCGAAGTGAAACCAAGAAAAAAATATATGGAAGGGAAAGGATAATAATTAGGTGGGTTCCTAGAACCTTCAAGATCCACCATAATCTTGCACAAGACAGACTAACTACAGAACACATCTAATCTCATACATGCAGAAACTGAAGGTACTTAAGTTGCAAAAATAATTCATACATAGAAACATCATATGGACCTTATGAAGCATAATGAAGTACTGTGAAGATACAATTCATAAGCATAAACATAGAATAAGGCATCATTTTTCAAAATTTTATATCCTTCTTTGTATATTATCATCAGAACTTATCAGATACAACCTCAGAGATACAAAATAATGCTCTGTTACAGACTTCTATCTTCAGACTCATGTCGTAGAGATCTATATACCCAAAAATTTATACAGATTACATTTAAAAAATATTTTCTCAACTAAACCCAAACTATCAACAATATCTAATAACATGAACCAGAACAACAAAAACGACAACAATCCAAGAAAAACCCTTTTACAATCATATACATATCATATATGCTGAGTAGGATCTTCTGGCTTTGGGCTTGCATGATTTCTTGTTCTGTTGCAATTGCTTTTTCCTTGCTATTTCCATGATGATCGGGAGATGACTCGACATGAGAAAAGCATGCAGAACAGAGAAGTGAAATGATTTTTGTCGTCGAGCTATGCAGGGTGAGGAGGAGCTACAGTGAACAAATTGTAGGGAAGAATAGTGATGTAGTGAAGGGCATGCAGAGGTATTTTACATGAAGGATGCATAAGGTGCACAAAGAGTATAAAAACACAGAACATAGAATAGATGGGTGGTGTTGTTCGGAGTGACTCATGTGAGAAGAGAGACGCTAATGCAGGAGATAAGAGCAACGTAGGAGAATAGTGATGAGACTGCTAAGACATAGATAAACATTGTATCACCATGATAAATTAATAAAAGGAAAAGATTTATATTTCAGGGTGGTTGGGAGGGGCTAGGGAGGATTGGTCTCATCATAAGTTTCAAGTGGGTTCTTGAACACAAGGAATTGTAGATTCCATCTCGTTGCAGCCAGAAAAACTAGGGTGGCAGGGTGGTGCAAGGGAGAACTATTATTCTTTGTTATACAGGTTGGTGCCTGTGTGACTGCAAGTTGGTGCTTCCATCCAGTTTGTGCTAGAACACTTAGGGAGTTCGTGCTTCCTTCTAGTGGGTTCTAGAGAAACCAGGGAGCTGGTGCTTCCTTCTAGTGGGTACTAGAGAAACTAGAGAGTTGGTTCTCTCAACAAGTTGCAGCTTTCAAAACAGAGGTGGTATCCTCTCAATGAGTTGGTTCTCATAAGAATGATAATTTACAGAAAAGAAAGATTAATTATCATATCAAGAAGAAGAGGGTTTTACCCTTTATGGGTTTCCTCAGGAAATATCCATATCTATATATTTCATGTGTGTGACTGATGTTGAATGTTCTATTGCTTACCTCCCTACATTATTCTGACTTTCATTGAGTGCTCTATAAAGAGTTTAAAACAATCATAATTGTTTAATCATGGTAACAACTAATTCACCCCCTCCTCTCAGTTGTCCATCAAACTGTAAAGTATTTCTTTAATGGAAAACAAATGAAGTTTAACATTGAAGGAACTTAGTATAATGGAAACAAAGAATACTAAATCAAAAATAAAAAACTAAAAGGATAAGATGAATTCAATATAATTTATGTCAGCAACTGTAATTAAATAAGAGATAAACTAATGCATGAATAGAACAAACTAATTTGTACAACAACTTGATCAATAAAAATACATCTATTTTTTATTTTTTATGGATTTTTTTATGAAGATAAGATTAATACGAAATTAAGTCTAGAACCAAAATTGTCCTACAAGAAGTTTCTACAAGTATCGTATAGTTTATACAAGAATTGTGCAGTCTCTACAGGAATTGTGTAGTTTCTACAGGAAACTTGTACAAGAAGTAAAAATGAAGCCTTGAAAGGTAGGGTAAGTCCTTAGAAGAATTAACAAAACTAGATTATAAATAAATGAGGTGGATCTAAGGTTCTTGGCCTTCGTAGGAACCTACAAGTTCTTTAAAAGGATATTTAACATTTCTATAGGATGTATGTTGTAACTAACTAGTCAGTGATAACTTCTACAAAAACTAGGATTAATCATGAAAATTTTTATTAAGCTTCAAACGACAATAAAATGATATTTAATCTCTAATTAACATTCATGAAAATAGTAGAAATTTTAACAGGGTCCTTGATCCCTCTTGGGTGGGTCCTGTTAGCACTAGAAGTCACATTCAGATTGCATTGAAGGTAAGCCCAATACCCATCAGTTTATATGTTACAGGTAATTGATTTTTGAGTGGTCAAATGGAGAAAACTCAATAATAATATCGTTCCAACTCAGAAATCTAGACTAGCATGCACCAACCATTGAGGTCTTGAATCAACTTTAGTCAGTAAGATGGATTAAGGGTGAGTAGGAGGAAACTTTAGTGAGAAAGGTGTAGAGGTCTGCTATGAACATCAGATTTTCTAGTAGCCTAAGGAGTAAAAACTTAAACATAAGGTCCTCCTGGATTCAAATTTCAAGGAAGCGGAAAGAAATCATAACAGTAGTATAATCAAATATTTATCATAATAAAGTTACAACAATCCATGTGAATCAATAAAACATGAACTCTCTCAGTATCAATGGAAAATAAGATGGAGTAACAAAGATGACTTATATTAACCAAGATGTCTCAAAAACAAATACATAACCATAGAATTAGTTGTTCTTAATCAAAATATTACAATATCAGGGAGCCTAGCTCAACCATTCGACCATAACAAAATATCAAAACTGAGTATATATACTCAAAATGTTTTCAACTACTAGGAGTGTGATAGAGCCCCTACAATCAAATTTTCCAATCGGCGCCCACTCTGTCAGAATGTGTAGGCCTCCTTATGTCAGACGTGAAACAGACGCAGTTAGGAGTTTTATAAGAAAATCTATCCAAGAGGAATATATGGGTGGACAGTCTGGCTTTATGGCTGATCTTTGCAACACTTTCCATTTATGGGGTGAGATGAGGTCTCAACTGTCGACCCCATCTTCAATAACTTCCTTCATTCATATCAGGAAAAGTCCTGACGCCCATGAATGTTTCCAGGCGGTGCCCATGACTTCTTCAAGTCAATCCTAAAGCCTCAAGGTTCTGCAAATATTCTTCTTTGATCAATACAGATGCTTTCAGCCTTTGACACAACTCCTCTCCCTCACTCCATATTCAATGTGACCTAGGGCCATGACCCTACGCAATTGTGTGATTGTGGGTGCAACCAATGGTGGTTTGAAAGAAAACCATTTTTGTCCCCGTAATTCACAATGAACCGCCACACGTCCCTTTCCAAAAACCACGATTTCAATTGTGGCCCATCCTTGAAATTTTAAAATGTTCAGACCTTCCGACCCCGCAATGGGGTGTGACCATTGATCTTTTGATCTGATATGAGGCTCCTTGATCAACAACCAAGCTATGGCACTTTATATCGACAGATTGGCTCTTCCCTCTTTGAATCAACAACCAATATCCACTTTGGGTGTTCAAGACTTCTGGCTTCAGCCCTTCGGAAGTTTTACACACTTCACACTTCAAACCTCCCAAAGCTTATTTCCCCGAAAACTTGRATTGGATGCCATGTGTTCTCTTAAATATCAATGACTCATGCTCACATCGGGGCTTTGTGCTCTGGCACTATACTTTGCATGATTTTGGACTCTCGAATGCGCATGAGCCGCTGATCAAAATTGGCTGACCGGATCTCCATCATTGAAATATATACTTGCCTATAACTTATGCTTCAAGCATGAAATGGACTGTTACGAAAGATGCCCCTTGTGTTTTTGTCTATGGCTAACATGATCAAGGATTTGGACAACTAGCTATGGGCTCGGAAAATAAGGAGACCAGGGCACTTTAAACACAGAGGGGGGGCAAATGAAAAAATTATTTTACAAGCCAAAGGGAAAAAATCTTAAGACTTGGTCTGCGAAAAGGAGAGAGACAGGGAAAAATTAGAGTATTAGGTATAAACCACACACCCACAGGGATCTGACAATTTCATGTGATAACATTTGGCTCCACAGAGGATGGCATGCTCCCTGCGAGCTGCCAAGAACAAGTGGTTCCAATGCCTTAGTTGTTGGGTTATGGAGTCGAGCTCAAAACATGATGATCCAAATTCTTTCTCACGAAAGTATTCCTTCTATCAAAATTACTCTTTAAAACCCTGATCTAAGTTAGACAAGACCTCTTTTGTTGATACATATTATCTAGAACCTTTTGTGATTTACATTGCTAGCTTGAGTTTTATCCATTTAACACTTTATCTTAAAACTTACCTTACAAACCTATTGATGGGTATTGAGCTTGAACTTTATCATTCAAAGTGTAACTTTCAGTGCTAACATTCTTGTCTCCATTTTTGGGGATGACTTGAAGATTTTCCCTAGGAGAAATGAAAAAAATTACAGCCAGTTCTTGATGGTGAACAAGGATTGGAGACATAAAATACTGCATCTTTCACCTGGTGATTCCACTCCATGAAGAACCAATATGTCAAAGGCCATGGAGGATATATTGTGAATGATATTGTCTCCTCTAAAATTTTCAACCATCTCTAGTTTTCCAAATCCAGTGCCTCATCTATCAGAATGGGGAGATTTACTTCCCATCCTCAAAGAAGAAAAGGATGATGATCTTGCTCAACATCTCATTAATTTTCATCAATGCATGGAGAAATTGAACTTGCATCAGGAGGATGTATTAATGAAAATGTTTATGTTCTCCCTAAAGGATGATTCCATAGAATGGTACTTTTCTCTTCTTGCTGCAAGCATATCCACCTTGAGAGAATTACATGTTGCTTTCAATTTGCACTGTAAAAAGGTATTACTCCTATGAGTTGTTTTTCATGATTGTTGTGAGGAATATGAGAAAAGTGTTCAAGATGCATTAAGTTTCTTTTCTGAATGTGAGTTTGAAGAATATCCATCTCTTTATTTTCCTTAGATCTCATGACTTTAAGGAATATTTTATTTGTTTTTCTTATGAGGAAGAGACAGTTGATGATTTTTTCCTTGAAGCAGATATCTTTGACAAGCTTGCTTTTGATGAACTCATTGTCTCAAATATTGACAAAGAGTAGCCTATTGTTGACAAACACTTTGATGATGAACACTTTGTGGATAGAGAGCATCTTGAAAAAAAACATTATGAATGTCAAGAGTCAAAGTTTGTTTATGGACAACGCATTTTTTTATGAATATACCAGTGATGGTGATCAACATAATTTTTCTATGATTTCTTTGTAACCTCTTAGCACTATTCCTGCATATGATGATTATGAGTCTAATCCTTGGGAATTCTGTGGAGGTGTTGAAGGGGAATTGCATATGCATCTGATCTCTTATCCATCACCAAAAAATGAGCATCCTTGTTTTGATAAAAACCATGTGTATGAGAAAACAATTGTTCCTACAATACATGCAAAAATGATTAGCAGTCAGCCAACAAATGGTTCTGAAGATGAGGAGTAACAATTTGACCTACAAATTTCTTTGTATGTCATTCAATCACATGTGATTCACGAGGACATCAAACAACCCATGGGAAACTTTGAAGTAGAGATGGTAACCTTTTATCAGTTAAGTATGCATTGCATCATTTTCATTACCTTGTCAATGAATACATGGAGTTTCACTTAAGTGAGGAAAAATCCATAGTTAAGCACGCTTGAGCTAGAGGTATCCTGGGATGGGTGACCACCTAGGACGTCTTGGTTACCGGGCGCAAGACCCGGAAGTGATGATTGATGCCATGTGATTCATTTCGTTGTCTTCAATCCCATTTCTTCACCCCTGTGAGCATCACCCGATGCAATGAGTGCTAAGTGGACTGTTCAAATCATGAGAAGTATTGGCAAGTTGTGACTAATACTCATGAATATGGGTCATAGATTAATAACTTACATTACGTAGTCAATCCCAAAAAATAATATCTAATATATTGCACTGCGGAAGCCCCTATATGCTTAAATAATAGAAGTTAAGGGAGCTCTAACTGGGTAGTTCATAAGGCACAATACTTGCTAAGGTTTTGCAAATGGGGTAGCAAGATAAGTGGGCTTGATTGTGGGGAAAAATCCACAGTTAAGCACGATTGAGCCAGAGACGTCTTGGGATGGGTGACCACCTAGGAAGTCGTGGTCACCGGGTGCAAGACCCGGAAGTGATGATTGTTGCTATGTGATTCATTTCGTTGGCTTCAATCCCATTTCTTCACCCCTGTGAGCATCACCCGATGCAATGAGTGCTAAGTGGACTATTCAAATCATGAGAATTATTAGTCAGTTGCGACTAATACTCATGCATATAGGTCATAGATTAATGACTTACATTACGCAGTCAATCCCGAAAAATACTATCTAATATCTTGCACTGTGGAAGCCCCTATATGCTTAAATTTTATCATTTTGTCAGCATTCAGAGGTAATATTGGTGATAGTAAGAATGTATTTAGTTAGTTGTCGCAGTTTTATTTCTTCTTATGGATCATTTGCAATGAAGAGGAGAATTATGTTACCAAACAGTTTGAGTGGCTATGGTGGAAGTTTGTTTTCACCTGAGAAAATTGTAAAAGTCAATTAGAGTAGGGTCTTGTATATAAACAAACTCATGTTCAGGCATTTCAATTTTCAGTTTTCTTTTAGTATTTGAATAAGAATCCACCATCCCAATGGATAAGGCACTCGAACTGCAAGTTCTTGGAGCCTCACAGAGAGGTGTCCATCCCCTGTGGAGACAAATGTTAGCACATAGAATTATAGTCCAATAGTCTCCTTGAAGTGCACCATTGATTTTGAATTTGGCATTGTGAACTGGTGCTACGAACTGGTTGAAGAGGGGCATTGGGGGTTGGTTAGCTTGGAAACATCTATGTTCACATTCACAAACATCAGAATCAATCCCAAGGTTACTAGGTACTCCATGAGGTTTTCCATACCATTTTAAAGGCTGAGAAAAGGGTTTTTGATGTTTTGTCATAGGCTATGTGAACTGAGACATGGGCACTGCAAACTCCTTTCCTATAGCAGATTCTTCTAAATATTTGATCGTAACTATAAAATGATGATGTGGGTTTCTCTTAAATTTTTTTTGGAGGAGAAAGATATTCTTTTTGACTTGCCGACTAAATTTTCTCGTGACCCAATTTGTCATTTGAGATATACAATTAAAACACCAGTGCATGGAAACATGGTGCTACAAACTCTTTGTTTTGCATAGTTGTTGTATATTCTCCTTGTTTGTAGGTTTTCACCTATCAAAGAGGGCTCGAATGACTTCTTAGAGATCAGTTAGATGATAAGGGACACCTGCACCTAAGTTTTAGCTCCATTAAATACCTCATGCAATGAGTTGGAAGCAATTTATTAGTGACTACCAACAACTTCCTGTAAATTAGCAGTTTGTTGGATTCTTGTCTCTTTGACTGTTGCCACCTATATCCAAGGCCTAGAATCCTATGCAAGAGGGGGAATTCAAATTGTAAAGATTTCATTGAAAATATAGTATATAAGAGAGGAATTGGAAATCATTGAGGAGGTTCATATCGTTAATGTAAGACTCTTTTTGTGATGTATTGATGTAACAGAGCCAACTTTGGATTTTTATGTATCATATTTGAGAATTATTTTCTAATATGATGCAACCAGCCCTCATCGGCATGGTTTCTCCCACTAGGACCTTCTTTCGCACGGCCCGAAGGGTCCAAGCCCCTCCTATTCATCTCGGGAATTCCTTACCCACAAAAATACTACTATCGATTCTCCCTTCGGAAATTGGGAGATCGGGTCTCGCGATATCGCGAGGCTTGTAAAACTGCTCTCGATCACTCAACCGCTGAGCCCCGAACATCAATGGTCGACGGTCAAACCTCGGGGTATCGCTACTCGCGATGCTGAGCCTTTATATTTTGAAACCCCGACTACCGAGGTGCCGATCCCCGATGTGAGGCCACCTGTCCTCCACTAAGTCTCGTGGTCCCACACTGCCACATCACCCCAGGATTTCGTCGATAGTGAATCCACGATGCACGTGTCCCCTGAGGTTGGAAACCCCGAATGTCGATCCCGCGAGACTCCGGATTCGTGCCACCTGTCCCCTCTGACGATCGACGGCTCCCACTAAGTTGGGAAATTGTGACTCGTGATTTCAATGTGCATGCAACTCTTGCACTCACCAACCCCGATATGCCGATATGCGATGTCGAACAGGTTCTCTCGAGCTCCTGCGAGTTAACCCCCTCGCAACTCCTCCGTGATCTGACGGTCTGCGGGACTTCGTGACTCTTCACGAAAATTTCAAGTCATCGATTCTCTTCCTCTTGAAGAGTTCTCCGCTTCACCACCTTCGTCCTGTGCAACTGAAGCAAAGGTACTATCCCTCCTGAGATTTTACCAACTCCGACTCCTTCAGAAATTTCGAGCACGATGCCTGCGCTCCACCTTCAACACTTTCAAAATGTTGAAGTCTTCCAGGTTTTGCGCTTTCACAGTCACATAAACCCCGGTCTTTTTCTTCTCAGACTTACTACTCAGACTTCTGGTCC
>JASDQU010106142.1:137052-149819 GCA_032191745.1 Picea mariana
TGAACCTCTCCTTCCTAAGATGTGCTATAATTTGATCTCCTACTTCAAATTGAAGTCTTCTCCTATGTTGAACAACTCTTTATTTATATTCGTTATTACTCATCTTCAATTGCTCTTTGATCTGATTATGAAGCTCCTGCATTTATGTAGCAAAGTCTTTAGATTCAATGCTTCTGAATTCACTCTACTCCAGATCTCTTAACTATGACACTCCCCTTGGATTCACTGCATATAATATCTGAAATGGGATATTTTCGGTACCTATGTTCACTGATTCATTGTATGCAAACTATGCTTGTGCTAGAATCTGATCCCACTAACTATGATGTTCAGGGACCAAACTTCTCATCAAATATCCTAAACTTTGATTCACCATCTCATTCTATCCATCTGTTTGAGGGTGATATGCAGAACTAAAGGACAGTTTTGTTGCCATTTTCTTCCACAATGTTCTCCAGAAATGACCAACAACCTTTTTATCTCTCTCTGAAACAATATTCCTAGATAATCCATGAAGTCTCAAAATTCCTTGAAAACAAAGTTAGAAATGTGGGTTGCATCACTAGTCTTCTTGAATGGGATAAAGTGTGCCATATTTGAAAATATGTCAACTACCACAAATATGGAATCACTTCCTCTTTGTGTTCTTGGAAATCCCAACACAAAATCCATGCTTATTGCATTCCAAGGCCTCTATGGAATAGGAATGGTTGATACAATCTAGTGTTTTGTTTCCTTCCCTTATCATACTAGGAAATCTTACATATTTTAACAAACTTCTTCACCTCTACCCTCATACATGGCCAATAGTACAAATTTTTTAACTATGCAAGCTTTTTTTCATGGTCAAAATGTACGACTAGACCTCCACTATGATTTTCCTTCAACAAATTCTCTCTCATCGAGCACTTTTGTATGCACAACTAGAAACCCCTAAACAACAACCCATCCTAAATCAGATACTCTATACATTGACTTTTGTCTCTAAGCACAATATTCACACATGCTTCATATGCCTCTTTGAAATATGGATCATCATGATACATCTCCTTAAAGTGCTCAAAACCCAAGGTTTTCACTTGAAAGTCTTGTAGAATCAAACATCCCCTACTCAATGCATCAACAACCTTGTTAGAATTATCAAAAATTTGTTTAGTGATAAAAGTGAAATTTTTTATAAATTCTATCCACTTAGCATGTCTTTGATTCAACTTCTCCTACCTGGTTATGAATTCTAAAGCTTTCTTATCGCTATACAAAACAAAATTTTTTGGAACAAGATAGTTCCTCCATTTCTTCAAGGCTTGAATTCTGGCATAAAACTCTTTATCATATGTCGAGTACTTTCTCTTAGTATCTTTCAACTTGTCACTGAAATATGCAACATGCCTATTATCCTGGCTCAAGACCACTCAAATTACAACTCCACTCGCATCACATCTCATTTGAAATGTCTTCATGAAATCTAGCAAGACCAGAATCAGTTGTTCTATTATCTTATCATTCAATATATTGAAGATTTTGTCAGCCTCTTTTGTCCATTTGAAATACTTATGTCTTTTCTTCACTGTATCCATCATTTGTCCACCGATCTCACTGAAATTTCTAATGAACTTCCAATATAATCTAGATAATCCATGGAATCTTCTCACCTCATATATACTCCTTGGTGATGACCATTCTCTAATTTCTCTCACCTTCTCGGGATCCATCTTCATTTCATTTGAAGAGATCACAGTAAATGAGATCCACCTAAGTAAATGAGTTTTGTCTTCATAAAAGAGGATTTCTTTAAATTTATTAGCATCTTCTCCTACTGCAACCTCCTCATCACGAATGTTAAGTGTCTCAAATGCTCTTCTTCAGTATTATTGAAGACCAGCATATCATCTAGATA
This sequence comes from Picea mariana, assembly GCA_032191745.1. Classification (NCBI taxonomy): domain Eukaryota; kingdom Viridiplantae; phylum Streptophyta; class Pinopsida; order Pinales; family Pinaceae; genus Picea; species Picea mariana. The sequence goes on from JASDQU010106142.1 coordinate 138,950, forward strand.
TACGATCACAAACTTACCAATAAAATATTTCAACACTTCATTCATCAACCTCATAAAATTACTCAAGGCGTTGGTTAAGACAAATGACATAACAAGCCATTCATACAATCCCTCATTTGTCTTGAAGGATTTTTTCCATTCATCACCTTCTCTCATCCTTATCTGGTGATATCCACTTTTCAAATATATCTTTGAAAAATAGTTCGCTCCACTTAAACAATCCATTAAGTCATTCATCCTTGGCAATTGAAATCTATACCTAATGGTGATCTTGTTTATGGCAATTGAATCTGTACAGATTCTCCATCCTCCATCCTTCTTTAGACTCAATACAATTGGTACTATGCATGGACTCAATATTTATTTGACCAAACCTTTGTCCATCAAACCATGGACGTGTCTCTTTACCTCCTCATTCTCTTGAGGTGTCAATCTGTACACTGCTTTTTTCGACAGACTGGCCCCTGGTATTAAGTCAATGTGATGGCTAATTCCTTTGATAGGTCGCAATGAGCTTGACAAATTATCCACTACTATGTCAGCAAAATTCTCCAACAATTCCTGAACTTCTTCAGGCACATCCTCTATAGAAGTACTTGTAAGGATAAATTTTGGCTTCCTCACTACAAAAAATTGAATCTCTTGTTCGTTCTTAAATTCACTCATGAGTTCCCTCCCACTCATTATAAGTATACTTGTGTTCGCTTCTTCCTTTAATTTCTTCTCCTCAATCGACAACAACATGTGCGTCCTACCATTCTTCTCCAAAGTATAAGTATTTTTCCTCCCATCATGGATGATAGTACTGTGATACTTCCATGGTATTCACAAAAAACCATGACTTACATCCATGGGAATCACATCACACAAAATATCATCTTTATATCTTCCTATTTTAAATTCAACAAGGCATTGTTTAGTTACCGTTACCTCATAAAATTTCTGCAGCCATGAGACCTTATACAGACTCGTATGTGTACTTGTATCCAACTCCAACTTCTCCACCATATCCGTGGATACTAAATTATCAATGCTCCCATTGTCAATTATCACCTTGCATACTCTGCCTTTAGTCTTGCAAGTTGTTCTGAACAATTTGTTCCTCTGCACTGGATTTTCAACCTCTGGCTCTGGTTTTAGGAGAACCTTCTTCATCATCAAAGATTTCCCATATTTTGCACCTTCTTCTTCAACATTCCACTTCTTTTCTTTTGAAATGTGATCTTCACCTCCATATTTCTTTCATTTAGAGAATTCCCAAGACATGTGTCCTATTTTTCCATAGGCATAATGACGCAACACCCCTACCTCAGTAGGTTTTGCTTGACCTCTCGGTATAAGGATCGTTCTTAGTCTCCCTTGAGATGAAATGGATCTTTGATTCCCCACTGGAATATTCACTCTTGTAACCACAAGACCTTCTTAGGAGTTACACCTGTGAGAACAAGCACTAGGTGTGAACTCTTACCCAAGTGACCAACCAATGTGACCACAACCTTTTCCCAAAAAGAGCACGTCAGGTTTCACGACTTTGTGATTTTTGTTGTTAAATTCCCTGAATCCTCCAAGTCCTGAAACCCAAAAATGGCTAATGGACTTATATTTCCTCCCTTAAGTCCTTTTTATGTGACTCTCTTCCCCAACCTGAGGTCCAACCTTCAAGTGCGATGGAGATTCGTGACTCGGGAGTTCACATACAACACTCCTCTTTTTCCCTGAAGTCTGAAATTGCATATTCTTTACTACAGATCGAAGGACCAGATCCTTCCACGATATGATAGTCCAGATCCTTTCGATACTTCACGAATCAAGATTTTGCAATTCTTACCTCCTCGTCACAACCTTCTCCAAACCCCCAAATTCTGAAATGACAAAATTCAAGAACACGATCAACGACTCTTGTTGATCCATATATGATGACTATTGTCCCTCCTGAGCTTAGGAGTGCTTAAGGACTCTCTTATTAACCCTTTCACTGATCTGCGATATCCATCAGTACATAGGAAATGGATATTTCTCCCTTGAATAAAAATCAACCGTCCATTAAATTTCTTGATAACTACTGGCCAGATATCTTGGCGTCCTTTCTCTTTAACTTAATTCTCTACGAGACGAATTTAGTCTCATCTTCGTTTGAACTCTTCAAAGTATATATCCCTCTTGATCTTGGTTATAGATGCAAACTCAAGGATTCCAAGGGATTCTTGCGTGCACTCTTTGTTGCTTTTACGATAATCATTGATTATCTGATGTCTTCCTCTTATGAGCTCTTCTTGCAACATAAATTCTTCCAACACTTGCTTGGGTTGGAAAATTCCAAGGATTCAATCGGCTTTCTCACTCCTTGCACGGCTCTACGATATACTCACACTTCTGTTAGTATGAGAACAATGGTCTCTCTCCTGAGATTTTCTACGATGAACTCAGAATCTTGTCAACACACTCCTTGCGGACCTTCGCTAGACTCCTTGCAGGAATTCTCAGGATGAGAAACAATTGAAACTCATAGCCTTCCTCCCATGGACTTCATACATTCAACATGAAATCATTCATACACACACACAACATTGAAACAAATGCATAACAGAAACTGAAATTAACTGTAAACATATCATTCAATAGATGTAAACAAAATTCATTAAAACACCATGATGTTGGATCAAATATTCCTTATATTAATCCAAGTGCATCTGTACATGGGTTCAATAGCAACAACTATATTCTCATACCAATTATACAATCTCTGTTCTTCTCTTTGGCTCTACAACTCTAGGTCCTCTCTCCAATTCAGAATAATCATCCATTACAATACATATAAAGGAGATTTCTAGAGTTTTGCCTCCTAAATCTCTAGCTATATAATTGAATTAAAGTCTACAACTACTTTACATTCATTACAATAAATGCCTCCAACAAACAGATGAGAGAAACCACTCAATATTTGTATTACAACTCAAAACATAAATGCGAATGCATCCTTTCAATATATTACATTAATGTTTTATGTTTTCAAATTCAAAACATTCTCAAAATATATGTTGGTGCATATCCAATTGTCTTCCACTTTTGCGCTTGCTTTGCTTAGGATTCTCCTGCATCATACTCCTCTGGCTAAAAAATTCATGGACTCTTGTTCATGAGCTCTTGCTCCGTCTATCCATGTTTTTAGATATTCGTTGCACTTTCCCAACTGGCATCCTTAATCGAGTGTACTTTCCATTTGACCAAATACTTAAAATACGTCTCTCTCCGGGTCTTTTTTCTAACTCTCTGATAAATGACCTTTTCCATCTGTGAATTTTCAGCTACAAGCATCTGTCTGACCTAATGAACTTCCTTTTGATCCCCTGGTCCCTTTGCTTCATCTATTCTGTAAGGATATAGATCTACTATGTTGAATATGGGCGATATTCCTACCCCATCTAGCAATTCTATTTAATAAGCATTTGCCTCAAATTGTCTTATGATTTTACATGGCCCTATCTTCTTCATCTTTAGCTTATTATATGTTCCCCTTGGGAACCTTTATTTTCTTAGGTGCGTTAAGACTAATTCTCCCACTTCGAACCAAATCTCTCTCCTCTATTTATCTACTCCGCGCTTATATTCCTGGTTGAAACTTTGTAACTGCTCTTTAATCTTACTGTGGAGCTCTTGCATTTATACTACAAAATCTTTCGCTCCAACACTTCTGAACTCATTCTGATCTAAGTCTCTCAACTCAAATACACCTCTTGGATGCATTCCATACATTATCTTGAATGGGCTCTATCCTTTGCTCCTGTTAGGTGAGTCATTATATGAAAATTCCTCTTATGGCAGAATCTGATCCCACTTAATGTGATGTTCAGTGACTAAACTCCTCAACAAATACCTTAAACTTTGATTTACTACCTCAGTTTGTCCATCCATATGAGGGTGATATGCGAAGATAAAAGATAAATTAGTCCCCAACTTCTTCCACAGTGTCCTCCAGAAATGACAAACAAATTTGGTATCCCTGTCTGAAACAATACTCTTGGGTAAACCATGAAGTCGAACAACTTCTCTGAAAAACATGTTTGCAATGTGTGTTGCATCACTGGTTTTTTGACATGGAATGAAATGTGGCATTTTTGAGAATCTGTTGACTACCACAAATATAGAATCATAACCTCTTTATTTCCTTGGCAGTCCTAACACAAAATCCATAGTTACCGCATCCCATGACCTCTCTGGTACTGGCAATGGTTGATATAATCCTGTATTTTGTCTTTTCCCCTTTGCATGCTGGAAAATTCTACATATGTTGACAAATTTCTTGACATATTTCCTCATCCCTGGCCAATAATACAAATCGTTTAGCTGCACAAATTTTTTGTCATGACCAAAATGTCCAGCCAATCCCCCACTATGTTTTTCCTTTAGAAGTTTCTCTCTCATAAAACTCTTCGGGATACACAATTGATTTCCTTTGAATAATAATCCATCCTAAACCATATATTCAATCCATTGACTTTTGTCTCCTGAAACAAGATTCTCACATGGTTCAATACCGTTATAACCCTAAATCGCACAAGACATGCATACCTAGCATCCAACCATCTTACTTGCTATCTTTCCCAAGACGTCATTTAACAACTCTTCTAAAAAACCATTGTTTTGAGGGTGTATGCACCCTACACCACTACATCCCATGTAAACATGATTTTTGCACCACTACATCCCACGTACACTCACAAAAAAGCACACCAAAAATGAAAATTGCAAAGGGATATGGGTTTTTGAGTCATTACCTAACCATTTGACCACCCATAGCTAGTCACCCCAACCGTTACTATCTATTTTGGGCTATAAAAGAAGGTATTGGGAGCCCATTCCAAAAATAATCATGAGAGCATAGAAACTCTACCCATTTTAGTATTCCCCCTTTGCCCCAATATTTTGCAACCACATTGTGAGTCTGAGCCAGAATTCCTGAAGTCACCTTCTGATGCACATCAGTGAACAACGTAGGCCAATAGAACCTATCTTTGAAAATTTTATTAGTTGTGGTCTTCCATCTTAGATGACCACCACAGTCTCCTGCATGAAAATATTGCAATACTTTGTCAGCTTCATCCTTTAACAGAAAATTCAACAAAATACCTCCAGAATCCTTCCAATATAGATTGCCTTCTAGAATGCCAAATTTTAATGCTTTCAATTTCAAAAACCTAGCTTTAGTTTTGGTCAGACCAAGGGGATATTGTAAGTTATGCAAAACAAATATTAGGTCTACGTACCATGGAGAGTTCAAAAATACCTATTTCATGCTTGGAGTTGCCTGCTCTCCCTGTTCATCTACTACAACTAAGAAATTAATATCAAGAGCATGGAAATTGGATTCAGCCATTAACTTTGCTAGACCTTGACCTTTAATTAGTTTAGTAGGCTTAATCTCTATGGCATACTCTAGAATGATAGAAATCCATTTTCCTCTTTGGCCATCTGGATTGTCTTAGGTTAAAATGTATTTTACTACCACGTTTAGAACATATGCGATGGTGTGGGAATGAAGAATATATACTCTAAAATACTTTATGGATTTTACCAGGGCAAAAGCTTATTTCTCCATTATTTTATAATTCAAAGCAACATCTCTTAAATATTTACTGAAAAAGGCTATGGGCTATTCATACCCTTCAATGTTTTTCTATAGTAATACTGCTGCAATGGTATGTTTAGAAGCGAAAGAAAAAAGATAAAAATCTTTGGTGAAATCAGGACTGATCAAGACTGGAGCTTGCGTGAGTGCATGTTTAACTTGTTCAAAATAGAGCTTAGACTCAGTGTCCCATTTCATCTTTGTGTCCTTTTTTAACATGTTTTTGATATTCCTGAGAAGCTCGGCCAGGTTAGTTATGAATCTTCTCAGAAAGTTTATTTTTCCAACTAAAGACTGTAATTCTTTGATATTCCTTGGGTGTTCCAATTTCTGAATGGCCTCTATTCTACTGGGATCTATCTTAATTCTATACTTAGAGATTATGTTCCCCAATACTTTACCTTCCTCTAATCCAAAAAGGCTTTTCTTAGGATTCAGAGAAATCCCAAATTTCCTGCATTTCTCAAACACTCATCTGAGATGTCGTAAGTTCTCGTAATCGGATTGGGAATACACAGTTATGTCATCCATAAAAATGATAATAAATTTTCACAATTATTCTACAAAAGCGATGTCCATCGCTCTCTAGAAAGTGGCCCCAAATTTCATCAACTCGAAAGGCATTTTCACATACATGAAAGTACCCCATGGTGTTGTGAAGGCTATTTTCTTTTGGTCATCTGGGTGAACGAGAATCTGATTATAACCTGAGAAACCATCCAGTAAAGAGATTCCGCTAGACCCAAATAACTTTTGTAATATGTGGTCCATTTTTGGCAATGGGTAGTTGTCTTTTAGGGAGACCTTGTTCAGATTTTGGAAATCAATGCAAAGCCTAATTTCCCCATATTTCTTTCGGGTTGGGACCAGGTTTGAAAAGCATTTGGAAAATCGTAATGGAACTATGATTTTAGCATCATACATATTTTTGATTTTTTTTCTATCAGGGGAAGTAACTTGGGATTGATACTCCTAAGTTTCTGTCTGAAATGTTTTTGATCTTCTTTTATTGGGATCCTATGTTGTATGATGCTCGTGTCATATGATTTCAAGTCCTCATAACCCCAGGCAAATACGACTGAATATTCCTTGAAAAGTTCAATGTATTTGAGTTTCTGCTCAGGGGGTAATGATTTGGAAAGCTTTACCATCTTGGGTTTCTCTTCTGTCCCTATATTACAATATTCAACTTCTTGAACACTTGCTTCAATTTTTGGTTTTTTAGCTACATCATTAACATCAAATAGGTCTTCTAAAGGAATTAGACCCCTAGGTAAAAAATTACTCTTTAAATGCAAAACATCAGATTCTATCTCCTCTTCACCTAACTCTCCTGAATCTATCTTATTTACACTATCATTTCCAAAATTAGATTTATTTACATTTTCATCCTCATTTTCTAAGTCTATGTTTGTACATTCAAAATCATTTTTACATTGCAGAAAATCTTCAATTTGATCATCGTTCCCAAATACCTGCCAATATATGATGTTGTCAGGGACATTCGGTCTGCACTTCACCTCCACCGTGTATGGGAGAGTGGAACAAAAAGTTATCTTGCATGTAGCTGTTGAAGTAGCTAATCCATCTTCTAAAATATTATATCCCATGGGCATCACCTGCAAATCAACTTCAGTGAAACATTTAAGAGCATCCAAAACAACATTCCTATAAGCTCTAAGTCAGGGATGTTTTTCTGCATACTCAACTTTAATTTGTTTGATAATTAATTCAGAATCTCCTCTTACCATGATTTGTTTGGCACCAACTTTCTTTGCTAGTTTCATACCAAGCATCAAAGATTCGTACTCAGCTATGTTGTTAGTGCATTGAAAATTCAGTTTGTAGGAATGGTTTTCCGAATACCTGGATTTGTGATTGTGCAACCAAACTCATGCTCCAACTCCTTCTTTGCTTATAGCTCCATGAAAGTCCATGCTCTAGAAATCCACTGTCAATTCTTCACTTATCACATTTTTCTTTCTTTATGCCTCAGTGATTTCTTGGCCTTCTTTCAGATCAAATGTATCCTCTTCTAGCTGATTGATTTGTTCTCTTGTATCGTCATCGTTATATAGGATAAAGGAATCTAGGTCAGAATGTCCAGAGAACAAGGGATAGTTATGTGGCTTTTCTTGGCTGCTGACCATATATTTCATCAGCGTCTCTCTGTACAGTCTTCTATGTTTCTCGAATACTAGGATGGTGGCATACAACATATCACTCTGCAAATTAGATTTCAACTTGACCCCCCAAGACCTAGACAACAACATACAATATTTCAGGGGAATGTATGCGACCACAACATCCATAACCATGCTTTTTGCTGGAATATGAACTAGAGTGATACATAAGTCCTTGATCAATCTGATACATCTGACTTTGTTGGAATCAAAAGAGTGTAAATCCTTGTAAGGTCTGGTGACCTCGATTCCTAGTTTTTCCATCACTGCTTTAGCCATCAGGTTATGGGAAGCACCCAAATCTAACATAGCATTGTGAAGAATCAAGTCGTGTATATTAAGGTTGATGTAAAAAGGAGCAACAACACCAATGTCATTCTGACCATCAACTTCAGGACCAAACATGAGTTCAGGTTGATCATCGGTAAGATTTACCATGTCCAAATGATTTGTTGATCCAATGGTTAAAGCCTTTGTGCCTATATCAGGTTCAATGCTCAKTGCTTTGATCACCTGCGATCGGTAAGCATCCTTACTCATCAACTTGAAAAGAGGAATGGGAATTTTCACTTTGGCTAATTCCCCTTTTAGGCTGAAAGSAGTAGGTGCTCTTCTTTGGCTCAACAATTCTGATTTGTCCACCACAGTATTTTGGGTAGAAGTATTTGGTGGGTTGGTTGATGAAACCTCAKTCTGCGATGATCTTTGTAAAATCGTAAGGTTTATTTTTGCTGGAGCTTCAACATTACCTTTCTCAGGGATCTTCTTGGTAGAAGGCTCAGGGGCTTTCTTGGTCTCGATTGTTTTCTTTGTTTCGGATACCTTTTTTGGGGAACTTTCATTTGTCTTCTTACTTCGTAGATTGTACTACATGTGTACCTCCATAATATCATTTTCAAATTCCTATTGTTCGGTCTCTTCAGCTTCTTCGCTCACCTTTGTTTGAGAAGGAAGGAAAAGTTCTTTCTCTTCCTGAGTGAGGAAAATAGCTTCATTATCGTGAATGCCCATGAGGTTTATGTGTGTGTTCTCCAATTCTTCAATTACCTCTTCTCCTTCATCGGCATAATTTTCCTATAGGGGTGGTCTAATCTGTTGATCAGGACCCCTCTGTTCTCTTTGATCCCTAGGATCTCTCTACCTGATTTGAGGAGGATTTCTTCTGAAGTTAGGATTCCAAATTTGAGGAGCTGGCTGGTTTTCTCTAGGAGGGTTTCTTTCGGATACAGTAAGTCTCTCCATCATCCTTTCCATTTCTCTAGATAAGGAATCCAATTTGGAATTGGAAGAAGATGTGGAAGGTTCCTCTTTAATTGTGACTCTTCTCTCCATCCTCTGTCATGCCCTTTTAGCCAACAGGTTAGCCTCTATGCTTATTACACTTTTTTGCATGTCTTATAGGGTGCTGGAGTTTCTTTCCCTTAATTGCTATGACATATCAGCATCGAAACCATCAAGAAATTTTATCAATGCTAAACCTTGTGGAGGTTTAATATCAGCTGGAATTACATTGTATAAATTGTTGAAGTGGGTGCAGTAATCTTGTACTGTCTCACCTTGATTTCTTCTAATGTTTTCGTATTCTCACAAGATCTAGAGAGGATTTTTCTTTACCTCCCATATGTCTAGAAAAATTCTTTGAAACACTGTAAGGTCGAGCACTGAGGCAACATGTAAGCCTTTGTACCATTTCTTAACGTCACCTGTCAAACTCTGTGCAAACAATCTCATTTGAACGTCAGCTTCATCTACTTCTTGTAGGTCAAAATAGTCATTCATTTTATCAACGTGTTGTTGTGTGTTCAAGGGCCCTGTACCATCGAACTAAGGAAGTCTCATTTCATAATCCTGGGGCATAGCATGTAGAGGTGCGGCCAACACCAAGGGAGCATATTTGGATGCCATGATAAGTGGAGGAGGCGAGACAACAAACTGGATGATAAGTCGGGCGGTGATAGAAGACGAGGATGAGGAGGAGCTAGCTGGAACAACGTGAGTGGTTTGAGGTTTTGTAGTGGGGGATAGTACTTCAGGGGTCYGTCGTTACAGAATGGTTGGATCTAAAAGGGTTTGAGACACAAACCTATCAGCTTTCATTCTAAATAGGCTTTGTTCAAAAATGGTGTCAAAGTCTAGGTCTTGAAGGGAAACAAGMTCCTCTGGAAGAGAAGGGTACCTCTGAAGGGGAATATGACTCCCTGAAACTTCTGCAATGGTCTTTTTCCTGAGTAACTATTCTAGATTATTGGTTGCTACTACAGGTTCCGGGTCTGGGTGGGATCGAGTGTAAACTCTTTTAAGAGCCAGATTTCTTATATATATATATATATATTAGTTTTATGAGTCCGAAATTAAGATGTACAAGCTTTTAACAACCTCTAAACATTATTTCTTTCTCAGATTTGCAATTTTTTTTAGAAACAAAATTTTCTTCTAGGGAAAAGAAAATGTGGGGTTGAAAATTTGTTCATTCTCCAGTGAAGTCGCCACTATGTTAACGCTCTGTAAATTCCCATAGGTTGTCAAAAAGGAAGAAACTTACAAGATGTAACTTTATCCAACCACTTCAAAACTGGAATCTAGCCCTACTAGCTTCAGAGAGGGATCTCTTTGTATGATTTAGATATGTTTTAAATTTAAGATATTAGGCTAGTTAAATAAAATAAGATTGTTTGGTTTGTTGGTGTTTTTGTTAAGTTGGCCAAAAGAGATTTACACATTCATTGGGCTATGGGGTCTGTATTATAAGATAGAAATCTAAACCAGAAACAAAAGATTATTTTCACAGGGCAAGATAATGCATTCATTGGATTCTTTAGCAGTAAAGTGATGAATAGAAAAAAAGATGAGAATATCAATTAAAGTAAGGAATCATTTAAGAATTTATTCACTGTAACATCAGAAGATAAACATTAAAATATTTCAAATTCTGAAACAAGGTATACAAAGAAAAATCCTGCAACATGCATTACTTTTAAAAGATTTACATTAGAAAACAATATGACAACTGAGCTAGAAGAACATTCAACATAGAAAAGGAAACATCACCAATGAGTAACAC
>JASDQU010106142.1:150877-165364 GCA_032191745.1 Picea mariana
AGGTTCTCAATATCCTTTTTAAGTCTGCTAATCTCTGTCTCTTGCAAATTCATCTCTTCCATGGATTTAGCCAGTTCAATTGTTTTCTCCAGAGCTGTCAGTGGAGTTACCAAGGGAATTTCTGCTACAGATGTTATGCTCACTCTTGTGAGTGGAATTGCGCTCAGTGGAATGAATTCCATGGGCTTTGAATACTCCTTCTCTTTCACTAGTTTTTCCAATTATGCTTCCATTTCCTTCAACTGTGCATTTTTCTCCATGATCAGTTTGAGCATCTCATCCTTTTCCCCTTCTATTTCAGCTATTTCCTTTTATTGTGAGTCTTTTGGTTGGAGAACTTCTCTACCTCAGGCTTGGATGTGTGAACATATGGGATATTATTATTTTTAATCCTCATCTCAGAAATTATCCCGCACGGATCATAGTGCCACGTAGAACTAACAAAAAACTTCATTTCTTTTAGCAATCTGTCTTCTTCCTCCCCGATGCTTCGGCTATTGCAGATGAAAGACTCGATCTGCCCTTTGATTCTGAGCTACTGCTTTTTCTTCAGAGACACAAAGTGTATGTCACCTGAATTAATCATTTGTCTTATGTATTCCAAGGAAAATATCCTCACGAGAAGATACTTGGGAAACTTGTATGGAGCCAATTCACACCCATACACTCTGATCTCTATGTGGTCCTGGTACAGGTACCAGTCTCCCATTTTTGCAAGGTCTGAGAGGTGTAGGATCCTCTGAATCTCCTCATTTATTCTTGGCTCGAGTCTACCACTGAGCATACTCACCACTGGGTGGTAGAACTGCTCGATGAACTGCTTGAAACTGAATTTTGTAGAGTTTTGTTTGAGCAATGAAGTCCATGTTGTTACTTCCTCCGGCCTCCCATCCTTATCCATATTCTACATTGAAAAAGAAAACTTGTCTGCTTGGAAGAAAATGAACATGTAAGCAAGTATTGAGGAATATCGGAACATGCCTTCTACGGGGAAATTTGAGAATTGCTCATGAATGTTGTCTTCTAGGAAACCGATGTAGTCGAACTAAGTGGTGGGTTTCTCCTATGTGGAGAATATGGAGGAAAAACCCAATATGGTTTCATCCACCCATTGGTCCGAAAAATACCCAAGCAGGACACAGAGCAATGAGATGACCTGGTTTCCCTTCACTTAGAACAGGGATGAAGGATATGGGGGATTTGTAGTGGGAAGCTGAGTGGCTTGTGGGAGAAAAATATTGAAAATATGAGCTCTTTGGGGAAATGATAACTTCTTGTATAGTTCTGTGATGATTTCAAGGTTGAAAGGTGAGGTGGATTCGACTCTGGGTATCTGCATCATCTGATCAATGGATTCTGGTGTAATGAAGAATATAGTTTCTCCTGATGAAGAAACTATGGCTCTCTGATCGGGGAGGTAATGGGCTTGGCATTTGAGGGTGAATTCAAGGAAGTGGTGAACCTGGGGGAAAAGATACAGGGGAAGGTTGGACTCCCAGAGCCCAATTTCGTCGCTCTGGTCTAAGAAAAATTCTTTGAGCCATGATTGTAGGTCTGCGAAGTTGAATTCACATCTGGTGTCTGTGATTAAATGGTCTTTGTCAACCAGAGGGATCCTATCGAGGTTAATAGGAGGTAGGAAGAAAGGATTTTCCTCGGCCTCTGTTTTCTTTGATTTTGGCGCCATCACTGTAACAATACCTACAAGTAAAACAAAAGTTAACGGGGATTACTGTGGCTTTGGGCAACTGACTGTAATAGAGAGGAAAATGGGGAAAAATATTCTCTGGTGCAACAACAAGGTAAATGATGGGAGAATGAAAGATGGGGGTAGTTTTGAGCAAACAGATACCCGTTGGGCACTGGGGAAAGGTCAGCAGGTTAACGGATAAGTTAGCCAGTAATAAATGGCCAACGGGTCGTTTAGAGCGTGAGATGGTAGGTGAAAATGATTGAAGAATACGACTGGGTGATGTGGCAGGTATTGATTGGGAGAAGTGACCATAGTGAAGGAACTTTTAATGGATGAATAGGGGAATGGATTGTCATAGTTATGAGATGTGACCCTTAGGGGAAAAGTTGGAAAATGAAATCATAGGGTGATGGGGCATGTGAGACAGTAATAACTGGTGGGATTTGGAACCAGTGAATTATTTCCACATATAAATAAAGGGCCCACCAGAAAATATTCCATTTCGGACCCCCCCCCCCCATGTTAAAAAAAGATCGTNAGGTATTGATTGGGAGAAGTGACCATAGTGAAGGAACTTTTAATGGATGAATAGGGGAATGGATTGTCATAGTTATGAGATGTGACCCTTAGGGGAAAAGTTGGAAAATGAAATCATAGGGTGATGGGGCATGTGAGACAGTAATAAGTGGTGGGATTTGGAACCAGTGAATTATTTCCACATATAAATAAAGGGCCCACCAGAAAATATTCCATTTCGGACCCCCCCCCCATGTTAAAAAAAGATCGGTCGGGGGGGGTTCTGAAAAACATCATCAGCCGTCGATTTGTGCGCTTTATTCTTGGCCGTAGATATGTGCGCGATGTTTAAACCACATTCCGGACACCCACCCCCCACCATTAAAAGAAGAACGGTCGAGGGGGGTCCGTAATTCAATCTAAGTCATGGATCTAGGCGCTGACACCTAAGCCATTAAGATGCGTGCCTTTGTTATCTCCGATTCCGCACCCCCCCACCCCCACTGTTAAAGGTAGAATGGTCGGGGGAGGGTCCAAAAATACTTTTCAACCGTAGATCTGGGAACAAACATCTGAACCATTCATACATGCACTATGCTTTAACTATGAGTGCGAAGGCATATGTGCTCTGAAAACTTAGGATAAGTGCATATTGTGGGTTTTCCCAAGCTTTTCTATGTTTTTATCACCAAGGGGTTAGACATCAAAACTTTTTAAACCCAAAGATATGGTTCAACATCGATCATCATACTTGTTTTATTGAGATAAAGCAAACTACCCTATGCTCTAACCTAAATACCTATGACAATTAGCCCAGATTAAACTGTTGGACTAAGAAATTACTCTATCCTGGGGTTATTTGACCAAGATTAGGCAGTTTGGTCAAATTTATTCACTAGCTAACCTAAATCACCTGGCTAACATTAAACAGTTTAGCCAAGCTTATTCACTACTATCAACATCAATTCAAAAGGACTTGGCCATGCTTGAACTGTATGGACCAAATCATTGTTATTTCATGGGTCTCTATTGAATTTCTTTTATGCCCTCTTTTATTCTTTTTCTTTCTTTCTTTCTCTTTTCTTTTTCTCTTTCTTTTCTTTTATTTTTCTTTTTCTTTTCTTTTTCTTTTTCTTTCTTTTTGCTCAAATTATTTGCAGAATGAAAAATATTTGACAAACAAAAACACTAAAGAGATAACATTTCAGTCACCAGTTGATTCTATAAATTATAGGGTTATAACATAATATATAGGGAACCAACAAGAGGTTCTCAAAATATTGAAGAACAACTTGGTTATATAACAAGATAGGATGAAAGAACAAGTAGATCAACATCACAGTGAGGGGGAAATTGAAGTGGGGGTTTGGGTACTTTTTAGGTTGCAACCATATAATATGTCCCTCAAGAAACAAAAGAAGGACAATAAACAGGAACCCAAGCATTATGGCCCCTATAAGGTGTTGTAGAGGATTGTAATTATGGCTTACAAATTGAATTTTCCTCCACCTTCACATCTACATCCAATATTCCATTTTTGTTGTTTAAATAAGGTTGTCAATGTCAATATCCAAAATCAATTTATTTTACCATAGATTAATGACTAAGGGAAAATAATACTAGAACCAAAAAATTCCTTGAAATAAGGATTAAGTAGTTGCGACATCAATAAATTACTTAGTACCTAATCAAATCGAAGAACCTACCAATGAAAGAGGAAACATGGGAAGATCATTTATTCATACAAAAAACCCACAATTAGTCTAGTGTTGACGAAAACACTTTTTTCAAGGTGAGAGGAATGTTAAGCCTCATACAAATCCCCTTGTTAGGTATAAAATCCCATGTAAATCCTTAGATAGTGAGTTATATTTCTATTTTTATATTCTTATTGTCGACTAGACCATTTAATTACAATTATATCCTTTGTATTATATATATATATATATATATATATATATATATATATACTATGGAGACCTGGTTTTAGAATCATCGCATACCATTCTTATTCATTCTTTCTACTATAAAGGAGGTTTTCCCCTTGAAAAGTATTATATTTCATTCTGATATCTATTTATCAAGGCATTGAGCTTCTTCTCTGATGCAGACCCTAGATACGCTCTGGTCGAGATCCGCTCAAGATCATTCTAAATTCTCCTCAAACCGAAGTGGCTCCTTTGGTTCCTGCTGGAACCTCACAAATTCGATCCAGAGGCCCTTTATGAAAACCCCACCTGCGCGAACATGCACAAGGCATGAGCTTCACCTCCTCCAAGGGACCATAGTGCTATGATCAATGCCTACACCCAAAGGCACTTTTCATGACTCGCAATCTCACGAGTTTGTGAGTCGAAGCTCTCGACTCCCCTTTCTCCAAACCTCTGATACCTGACATGCGATACAGGTATGGATCCTCCTTTTTAGTTCCTTCCACATATAACCATAGGCTAGGATAAACACTAGCACTACTCACAACTCGTGACCTCACAAGTTGGAGTGTTGAGCCCTCATGCTCCTCCTTTGAAAATCCTCAAAACACAATAAGTCAACAATGGGTTGACTCCTTCCCAGGCGATGTGTGTCCACCACCTACCACCCACTTCCACCTTTCTCTGACTGCTTGTTGTTACGCCACCTATCAACCACGCAGCCCCACCTAACGAGTGTGGTACGTGTTCGCATGAGCCCTCGACGCTCGGCACTTCACGACTTCGCAGTCGAAAAGAAATTCTCCCAACCTCCAAACCCGCAATACATGATACCACCTAGAGGTTTTGATCCAATGGTTCTCCCGTGGCTTGGATCCATCGGTCTAGATCTCCTTCCCCTCTCCTCAGAACTCGAGACTTCGCAAAACCAAGAATTTTGTCTGCCCTCCAAACTCACGAACCCTGAATTTGTAAAATGATCCATATCTCTACCACTTGTCCTCCCAAATGGACAGTCCTGATGCTTTTGATACTTGACGAGTCCTCTTCCTTCTATTGTTACAAGGTTTAAACCTCTCACACACTTTCTGGATCTGACGACTCTCGACAAATCGACACTTCTCCCTCAAAGTTTATGCCATCCATTCTACCCATCTATGCGGCTTCCTAGGGATTAAACCCCTCACACCTTTTTTTGAATCTGATGGCTATTGGTCCTTTGAACAAGATCTGACAGTCCAGATCTCTTTCTCTTCCTTGTGCACTTTCCTGCATGCATCTGGACATAGACTTCAACGACCTATATCTCACCTCTCCAGCTAATCTAACAACAGTTGTTCTCTATGTCTAGCATGCCCTTCTTCCTTTCCCTTGGAAGATTCATTGCTCCAAAATGCCTCGGCCTTTGTCTCTACTGCAAAGCCTATAACCTTGGCTCCCATCTATATTCTAAGAGGCGTTCCTCCACCTGAGCTTTGTTCACTCTGAAACGTCAAAGGGTTTCCCGACCTCTGCACTCCTTGCAGGGTACCTGCACATAATTGTGCTATCCGTCTTGAGATTTTCCTATTTGAACCTCTAAGGGATTCGACCCTTGCCTTCTCCTTGAAGGGATGGAAGTTCCCTCTTCTATAACTTCCTTCTCAAACATGCTTTTCTGAGCCTACAGGGTGTTCAGTAAACCTGTGAGTGTCTTTCTGTGACACTTTTCTTATCTCATAACTAGAAAGAGTTCCTTCTGTACACACTTGCATCAACTCAATTCCCTCCTTGCAGAGTTATCCATAATCCTCAGTGACTCTATCTTCTCACTAAACTCAAAATAGAATTCCCCTTAATGATCTTGTGCATTTTCTCAATGCCCTCTTGGAAGAGCTTCCATAGAACCCTTAGAGATTTTGTTTTCTCTGTGCCTTCCTCTGAACAATATTAACTTCAAGGTGTTCAGCAACCTTCAGGCTTCTCCCTGGGTCTAATACTTCCTCTGGTGCACCCTCTTGGGACAAATCTGTCCAAATTCCGCATAATTCAGAAGTGAACTCTATGAACTGGCGTACAGAACCCGCATCATTCTATCATGCAACCTATTGCATGAAGCCTCAAAGAACCAGACATGAAATCTATAAACCCACAGATAGCAAAATCTATCTATCCTTGCAAATGCACATCTAACATACATCTACAACATATCATAAAAACATAAAGACAATCATCAACATACACAGAATAACATGCAGGAAAAACTGCTCTGATTGTATTAATATGAAATGCCTCTTTACAATGTGTTCGAGCTCGGACTGCAACAGAGTCTCAACTCTCTCTTCTCTAACCTATTCTCTCTCCTTCTACTCTCCTTCTCTATAGACACTGCTGACTAATCCTACAGATACAAAGGATTTTTTTACAAAAGGGGCTCCTCGAGCTCTTCCCTCCATCTCACCAACTCTCATTAATTTACATTCAATTACATTGAATGGCTTTCTAGTCTGAATCAGATCTAGATCTCAACCTTACAACCATTTAAGGAAACCTTTATCTAAATCCTGTGCACATGCATGGCTTTTGGCGCTACCATCCTTACAACATTTAATAGAATTTTCAAATTTTGAAAATTGGGAAGGTTGCGCCTCTCTCCTCCATTAAATGCATGCTTTGATGTGTTGGCTGGATGACACATAGCTGGCTTGGATCGATGCTCCTACATCNACAACCATTTAAGGAACCTTTATCTAAATCCTGTGCACATGCATGGCTTTTGGTGCTACCAGCCTTACAACATTTAATAGAATTTTCAAATTTTGAAAATTGAGAAGGCTGCGCCTCTCTCCTCCATTAAATGCATGCTTTGATGTGTTGGCTGGATGACACATAGCTGGCTTGGATCAATGCTCCTACATCATACTCCTCTACTGTGAAAAATTAATGAGCTCCTGCTCATGAGCTTCCCAACATCGTTGTTGAAATACACCTGGATCCAAAACAGTTCTTTGGAGCTGTCCATCAGCGCCATCGCTTCGCTACTGTTGTTTCCCTACTGCTATGGTAGGTTCTCCTCTGCTCAGCTTCCCTTTGTTGACCGTGTCGGATAATCGAATCATTAACCTTTTGATCTCCTCAATCTCCTCATCCAGCTATTGCATTGGATGACTCCCTTTATACAGTCTCCTCGGCTACACTTCCTCTTTATCGGTGGGTAGATCATCATGATCCCCCATGTTGTTTTACTCTTCTGTGGCACTAGCTGGCCACTCTGCTACATACTCCTCTTATGCAGTTTCATCACTGAGTCTCTTCTCAACTTCCTCTTCTGACAGCATGACTGTCATCTCTCCTACTAGAATATCTCCAGCTTCCTCCAGCTACTCCTTAGACTGGAATTCTCCTTCATATTCTGTTGCATGCCTCGACACCATAGTTATCATCATCTATTCAACTCCCTGGCTGAAATTTCTGAGCGATTCCTCAAAATTCTCCTCTGCTAACATTTGCATGATTGTCTGCTCATGGAAATCATCTATCGGCTCTGGATTGTTCAACAAATCCTCCAACATTTCTAGCTCCTTCTCCCAAGGAGTGAGCATGTGAACTGTGTGCTCCTCTTCTTCTCCTTGGGAAACTTATGACATCCGATCCATCTCTTTGATAGTCACAACTGGTTGTCCTTCCGTTGTTGCTACTTCTGCAACACAAGATCTCAACTCAGTTGGGATAAGTAGTAGGAATATCTCAATTCCTCCAATGACTAGAAGACATTTATGATCCTCCTTCTCCATCAGCTCTCCACACTGATATGAACTCACCTATGAGATCATATTTTATCCCTTGCCCACCTGGAAATTTGGGATTTTTCTGCTGCCCACTTTGCAGTCTATGATATTAGTCGATCCTATCTCCATCAACACTCCTTGTTGACATGAACTCACTTCTAAGCTATCGACAATTTCAGACAGTCTCATCTCCTTCTCCCTGCCCACCTGGAAAATTGGGAATTTTCCGCTGCCCACTTGGTAGTCTATGAGATCCTCTAGCGATCTCATCTCATTCTCATAGCCACTGAGATTTTTCCCAGTCTCTGATTCACAAGTGTGAACCACTTCCTCTATGTCTCTGAGGCTTTTAACATAACTCATCCATATTTTCAACAACCTTTTTTGTCTTCTAGCCAAAAATTCCTTGACTGGCCATTTCGCCTTCTTCTTGATGGGCCATTCATACACCCATCGTGTTCGTGCACTTTGTTGCATTTTAAATGCAAGCTCCTCTATCCTCTCTCTTATATCGGCGAGTTCTTTATCCATCTCATATTTTCCTTTCTGCTGATGGTTCTTCTTTCCACCACGTCCATGGCCTTTAGTAGCTATTGGGCCACATAAAAACACATTTTATTCCTTGATCATACACCATTTATCACCTCCTTCTTACTTTATCCTTCCATAAAACCATTAATTTCCATCACTTTCATAATACATATGGGTTTATATTTCCCTTTACCAAATTATTTATTTTTAGGTATTTTTAAGAGAATTTGTGATTAAATACTTATTATATCTCGAAGTTGGATGAATTTTGTGATGACTACAAGCATATTTGAAGATTTTCACAAAGTCAAAAATCACCACCTAGCTTCAAATTCGAATTTCATCTTCAAGTTTTGATTTGGAGATAATCATTCAAGCTAACTTCAAGGAGAAGATCATGGATAGAATATCTTATCCAAGATATTTGTGGAGGATTCGAAGGGAGAGCTTGAGAGAAAAGTGGATCTGTAATTATGAGTTTGTTATCTTCATTCATGTACAAATAAGAGTGTTCTCTCCTCATTTTGAAGGAGGCCTCTCTTTAGAATAGAGAATAGAAGAATAGATTGATTGAGCTTTGATTCATAGTCTTGTAGTTTTGAGATAGTGATTTTAATTATTTGTCATGTACTGTATTGTTTTAATGCAAGATTTTAATTTTTCATAGTGGTTTGTCATTTACAATTTTGTTGTGTGTTGTTGTAGATGCTTTTTAAATGCTTTCATTGGATTTAATTCACGTACTTTCATGTTTTCATAGATTAATTCTAGATTTCATGCTTTCATAGTTAGATTCAATTTCATTTGCAAGTTCTATTTAGCATTAGGTTAGTTTCCTTTAATGCAATTTTACACGCTTTCATAATTAGATCTCATTTCAGTCATGAGTGATTTCCTTTTGAATGCTAGATTAGGCTAGTTCACTTTAGCCTTGCATTTCCTGTTCTTACACCTCGTAAGTTTACAAACCTCCTGGATTGATAATTTATTGTTGAATTTACAAGGATTAATTTTACTTGACAATTTTGGCGCCGTTGTCGGGGAGGTGTTAAAAGGGTTAGACTTATATTTTATTTTTAGTTGTGTGCAATTGATTTTATTTCATGCAAGTGTGTTTTAGTCATGTTCCTAAACTCGGAGGTGTCAGGGCGGTAAGACCTGGGGAGGAGCCTACGCATCGTTCAAGAGAATAAACGGGCTCGACCTCGTCAGAGTCAGTACATGTAGGATGTGTGAGTTTTCTTTAGTTAGTTGAATTTACATTTCTGTAAGTGTAAGTTTGGATTGTTTTCATTATGCACTAGTTTTTGCTTTCATACTAGTTTGTTTTTTCTATTTTTGCATTTGTTCATTTTTAGTTTTGTACCGATTTTGCACTCGTTTCGTACTAGTTTGTTTCTAGTTTTTCACTGATTCTGTACCTATTGTCACCCATCGCACTTGATTTTTAAGTTGATTTTTTTTTTCTGAAGTGTCTTATTTTTATTTTTGCAAGAGTGTGTTTTCTACAAACAGTTTAATTCATTTAGTTTTTAAATTCAGATTTCATATCCTTTTGGTGCTGTAAGAGCCTCTTTTCTATTAAATCTATATGGAGAGACAAGGACAAGAACATGATGAACATAAGTTTGGGACAACTTGCCCAGATTCTAGTAGCAGCCGGGATCTCTTCCTCTCAGGAAGAGTTCATTTTGACCGCAGTGAAAGAAGAACCTATAGTCCATGAGATACTCATATCTCATGAGGAGAAATCAATTGAGCTTGAGATCGAAGAGGATGATGAAGAGGAGATGAAGAGTGATTTGTATGAGGAAAGAAACCAAGCCTACAAAAACTACATTGAACAATGGTTTCAATCAATTATCAGATCAGTACAATGCTTTCTTCCTTATTTCATTGAATTGCATTTACCACAATTGATTTCTTACATTTTTGTACATTTCAAAGTGCAAATTTCAAAACCACATGTGAATATATTTTTACTAATGCTACATAGATGGTTACATTGGAAGTTTGTTTACACATAAATAATTATAATTCTCAATTAGAATAGGGTTGGTAGGTTAGGGAATAAAACACTTTTAGTTTTAAGTTTTAATTTTTGGATAAATGCGTAATTTCAAAATCAACAAAAATGATGCTTTAAAAACATTTTTAAGAATGGAATTTTTCTAAATTCTTTTTAGGTATAAAAAAAACAACAATAAAAAACATTTTCATTAGTTTTTATTTTTATTTTCAAATAAACATTTAGTTTTGCATATAGAATTAAAAAAAATAAAAAATAAAAACACAAAATAATAAAAATATAAAAAAATCTTTTATTTTCATTCCATTCTTCTGCGCATTTATCCTCGAGACGAAACCTGCAAACATCAAAATAAAATAAAAACACATTTAAAAAAAATCATCAAAACTTAAAAAAACACAACCTAATCTCCTTCGCATGTATTTTTCCGCCTGTATATTCCATCTTTTCTCTCATATCGAAACCTATAAACACAAATAAAACAAAAACACATCAAAAATTATTTTAAAAAAAATCTATTTTTCAAAACCTTAGTTATCTGTGCATTTCACCTTCCATGAATTTTAGTCTACATTGAATATGGCGGAATCATATCAACTTGCACCTGCCATGCTAAAACTTGCAAACAAAAACAATAAAAATTAAGATCTGAAACTTTTCTAAATTTCCACATTGCCTAGATCTGAATGCTTAAAGTTCATTGTTTGGCTCGGGCTAAGAATAGTGAAACTAAAATTGCACTATTCCTAAAACTTCATTGACTGTGCAAAGACCTTGTTCTCATTTAAACTTCATTTAAATTTATGTCACAATAATCTTTTGTATCAGCCAACTCGTCTCTGGTTTGAGTTGCAACAATGACATTATAGACTCACTGTAGTTTCTTTTGGATAAACAAAATTTTCTTTTCCATTTCTTCAATCTTCACTTCTGGTGCTTTGAACGTAGTTTGTGTGGACAAGCTAGAGACTCTTAGCACAATATGGGATGTTTTCTGATCTAGATGTTGATTTTTTTCATACGGGAGAGATAGTAATGGCTCTTGAGGAGGATCCGAGATCAAATATTTCCAAGTTGGATTGATTGGCCGATAGTTGTGGAAAAATTCCACTCTTTGCTTAACAGTTTGGTTAGATCTGCCTCATCTGATATAGCCATCACAAGGAGATTCATATCCATCAAATCTCCTGGCATATCCATCAAATTTCGTTGCATATTTATCAAATATTAGGTATCGGCCTGAGAGTAGGGTGATCAGATGGGTTTGTTGGAATCTCCATTCAACACACGAAAAAAAAAACAACATCCAATTAATTACCCAAACTAAGATCTCAGTGTGGATCATAGAATAAGGAGGTTTGAACACTCGACTATTAAGGGAATAAGTCGAGGTTTCACATGATTGGTTGGGTTGATTATTATCTACTCACGGTTATCTGCCATGCTCTGATACTTGGCAGCATGATCTTGGTTGTTGGTCCAATATTTCTGTTAGTTAATGTCCACTCACAGACAGTCAACTTAGGGTTCAATTTCTGAGTAAATGGAGCAAAATTTTGAATATCGACCACATGGGTTTCATGCAGAAGGGTCTTATTTAGTTGACACATGGAAGGTTAGCCAAAATTCTGCTTGGTTTGAGAGAAGTTTGTGTTTTTCTAAATGTTTAAAAGCCAGATTTCAGGAAATAATGGATTTGCAAGAAACGTCCATGCCAAGTGGAACGCCCAGTCATTACTCAAACTAAATGAAAATTGGATACCAATAAGCATGGATGTTTGAATATTATTTTCTTATGGATGCATGCTGACAGAAGGTTCATGGAGAATCGAGAACAACGAAGTTCATTCACGTTCAAATTCAGAAGATAAAGCTCATCTTGAACTATATGAAGGATTGATTGTGGCATGACATGGTTGTCAAGAATTGAAATTTTGTATAAGCAATTGTAACTTGTGTTTTGCTTGCAATCCTGGTTTGTGGTTTAGTAGAATTTTCATTATTTTAATTTTCTTTAGATTAAAACAAAAACAATAAAACACACTTGCTTATGGATACTTTTGGTTGGTTAACATTAGTGTTTTAAAATGAGACATTCTCTTTTAAAAAAAAACATTCACCAATCAGAAGTGGTATTACTTGAGATAATAAAGTTGTAGTATTTTTAAAAAATAAATAAATAAAAAAAACACATAAAAATAATAAAATTTCATTAGTTTATAAAAATATCTATATATAAACTAATATAAAAACACATATAAAAATATAAAAACACAAAGAATCTTTTTTTTAGAAAGAGGGTTTTTGTAAATGAAAAAAAAACTTTAAAAAATAAAATAAATAAAATAAAAAACAATTAAAACAAATTTTAAAAAATTTACGAATGGAGTTACAAATCCTCTCAAAACCATAAATTTCATGCTTACACTAACTTGTTTTCGCAAGTCATTCAGAAACAGGCTTTGACGACGAAGACTACTTAAGAGGAGTTACCGTTGTCAAGTATAAAATACATTACATTCATTTTCTTTGACTTGACTTGCTAAGCAAATATTTCTTGCACTTTATGTTTATCAATATTCTCACAAGGTTGTTGCAGGAAATTGCTAACATTTTTTTTTAGGGTCAAAAACATTCAAATTGCATTCAGAAGTGACTTCACGAATCACGAAAACTTTTCAGAAAGATGTTTTATTAAAAAATTGAAGGGGTTGAGTTCTCCTTTGCGCATGTCACGACATTTTCTTCTATAACCAATCTTTCAGAAAATCAATTGAGTCATGATATGTTCCCTTACCACCCTCCTTCAGACTCATCCATGTTGAAATTTAGTATTTCAATTTCCTTATACATCATGATTTTCCACATCACTACCTTTTCTGAATCACATACATTTTGCCTGATTTTCATTCACCTTTTGCCTCATAATTGAGTTTTCTTTTAGCCATTTTTCAGACTCTTGAAATGTGAAAAAGCAATGAGCATAAACTAACTAGGGCTCGAAAAATCCACTAGTAAGTGTTCATTGTTCCACCAAATCATTTTCTACAAATTTTTGGCACTCCTATTAGATGATGTGGGATACATTAAGGTCCACCTTCCAACAAGTCTCACTCCATTGACATCAACACCTTATCTGGAGTTGAGGCTAGAGACTATTTAGTACCTTGGAATTTGCATGCCTTAATGGAAAATTTCCTCACTAACAATCATGGGAATGCATTAATGTCTCTTGATTGATACATCTTACAAGGGACTCGACATAAAAACCTTTATTCGTACATGTTAAGATGTACTATTGGTACCTTGAGCCCCATTGACATTAATGGTGGATCCTCTCGCATTGGTTAACGACATACATTAATTGTTGGTAATCCAATGATTTCCTTTTGTGTTTGACTTGAAGAAAATTTATTCACACAATAAAGATTCGTACCACGGGTATGAGCTTTGAATTTGTTGCAGATTTTATGATTTTGGTTGATTCCTCTTAGAAATAAAAGGAGGACAGGTTTAGAGTTAGTCAGAAATTTGTTTTTCTCCAAAATGGAAATTTTTCTGTACCTCAGCCGGTTTTGGATGTTTGCCCAGTTGCAGTTAGTTTTTAGTTACAGAGCTTGGAGCTCGATATCTGACTAGATATAAATTTGATCAGGTTGTTCTCGCTGTAGTTATTGTTTCTTTCCATTTTTAGTATTTTCATATTCTATTCTGCACCGGTTCGGTACGGGTTTTGTACCCGTTTCGTACAAGTTTCGCACCAGTTTGTTTCAACACTCTTTCAACACTTGTTCAGTACCTGTTCAGTACCAGCCAGCATTATTTTCAGCCATATGAGACTCTCACATTTTCACTTTCACTTCGGATTTTTCAGCAGCAGCCGCCACATTCCTATTGCATAGTTCATCAACTTTTTGGGTAAGTGGAGGTATGTTCTTTTCTAATCTTTAATCATGTAATTCCTTAAATGCTAGAAATAAATAAATTTGGAAAATTCTCTCACCATAATTACGTTCCCTT
>JASDQU010106142.1:167511-189017 GCA_032191745.1 Picea mariana
GCTGCTGTCCACACCTCTCCCTCAATCTCTCTGGATCTCGTGTGTGGCCCCTTTACTCCATATGTGAGCACGGTTGGCAAGCTATCATCAGCCTGCATCACCAACCATCATGTCAGATCATGTCAAACAGCATATCATATAATCAATAGTACATCATCAACGAAACAACATCATCATAAATGAATAACTCAAATACCCCACTCCCTGACTCAATCCGGAGTCCAAGGGAATTCTACCGATGCCTCTGCATCCTCAAGGTCCGAACCCTGCACACTCAACGAAACTGAGTCAGCGGCACCTGTCTATATCATGGCAGTAAAACATCATGTCATATAACTCAATGCATCAAAATGAAAGAAAAGTTTTATCATCATATAAATCCAGATCACTTGCGAGCAAGTGTCCTCAAAGAATAAGTTTGGTATGTGCGCCAGAGTGGGATGTTACACTTTGATTCATAGTTTTGTAGTTTTGAGATAGTGATTTTCATTATTTGTCATGTATTGGATTGTTTTAATGCAAGATTTTACTTTCTCATAGTGGTTTGTCATTTACCTTTTTGTCATGTGTTGTTGTAGATTATTTTTAAATGCTTTCATTGGATTTAATTCACGTATTTTCATGTTTTCATAGATTAGTTCCAGATTTCATGCTTTCATAGTTAGATTCAATTTCATTTGCAAGTTCTATTTAGCATTAGATTAGTTTCCTTTAATGCAATTTTACACGCTTTCATAATTAGATCTCATTTCAGTCTTGAGTGATTTCCTTTTGAATGCTAGATTAGGCTAGTTCACTTTAGCCCTGCATTTCCTATGCTTACACCTTGTAAGTTTACGAACCTCCTAGATTGATAATTTATTGTTGAATTTACAAGCATTAATTTTACTCGACAGTAGCCATCTTCTTGTTCCTATTTGCCATCCTAGAAAACTTGTTGTTGTCACTCTATGACCATGAGTGCTTCCAACCTCTCCTTATAATCGACCTGACTGTCCATTGATTGATACGTATCTGTGAACAATCACAACAGAGTTTCAACACTTTGCCTTCCTTTTTCCTCTGGCTCCCTCTGCCTGCAATATACCGACATAAACATGCACTGATACCAAATTGACACAGACCCCCGACCCTCTGACTGAGATCCGCATAGGATCATTCTAAATTCTCCTCGATCCGAAGCGGCTCCCTCGGATCCCTATTGGAACCTCGCGAATCCGATCCACAGGTCCTTCATGAAAACCCCACCTATACAAACATGCACAAGGTGTGAACTTCACCTCCTCCAAGAGACCACGGTGCTATGATCAATCCCTACACCCAAAGGCACTTTTCGTGACTCGCAATCTCACAAGTTTGTGAGTCGAAGCTCTCGAATCCCCTTTCTCCAAACCTCCGATACCCAAGATGCGATACAGGTATGGCTCCTCCTTGTTAACTCCTTCCACATATAACCATAGGCTAGGCTAAACACTAGCATTGCTCGCAACTCACGACCTCACGAGTTGGAGTGTTGAGCCTTCATGCTCTTCTTTTGTGAATCCCCGAAACATGATAAGTCAACAATGGGTTGACTCCTTCCCAGGCGACGTGTGTCCACCACCTGCCACCCACTTCCACCTTTCTCTGGGTGCTTGTTGTTACACCACCTATCAACCATGTGGCCCCACCTAATCGATTTGATATGTGTTCACATGAGCCCTTGGCACTCAACACTTCACGACTTTGCAGTCGAAAAGAAATTCTTTCAACCCTAGAACCCCC
Organism: Picea mariana; assembly: GCA_032191745.1. Classification (NCBI taxonomy): domain Eukaryota; kingdom Viridiplantae; phylum Streptophyta; class Pinopsida; order Pinales; family Pinaceae; genus Picea; species Picea mariana. Next base: position 169,276 of record JASDQU010106142.1, read on the forward strand.
GATATGCGATACCACGAGACGATTCTAATCCAATGGTTCTCTCATGGCTTGGATCCATCAGTTTGGATTTGCTTCGCCACTCCTCTCAAATCTGCCACCTGTCCTCCAAAATGGATGGTCCTGATGCTTTCGGGACTTGGTGAGTCCTCTTCCTTCTTTTGTTACGAGGTTTAAACCTTGCACACCTTTTATGGATCCGACGAATCTTAGAAAATCGACACTTCTCCCTCGAAGTGTTTATCGTTTGTTCTACCCTTCTATGCAGCTTCACAGGGATTAAACCCCTCGCACCTTCTTTCAGATCCGACAACTATCGGTCCTTTGCACAAGATCTGACAACCTAGATCTCTTTTACTTCCTTGTTCACTTTCCTGCGTGCATCTGGATGTAGACTTCAATGACCCATATCTCACCTCTCCTACTGATCTAACGACAATTGTTCTCTACGTTTACCATGCCCTTCTTCCTTTCCTTTGGATGATTCATTGCTCCAAAAGGCCTCAGCCTTTGTCTCTGCTGTGAAGCCTGTAACCTCTGCTCCCACCTGTATTCAAAGAGGCATTCCTCCACCTGAGCTTTGTTCACTCTGTAACCTCAAAGGGTTTCCCAACCTCTGCACTCCTTGCAAGGTCCCTGCACACAACTGTGCTATCCATCCTGAGCTTTTCCAGTTCGAACCTCTAAGGGATTAGACCCTTGCCTTCTCCTTGAAGGGATGGAAGTTCCCTCTTCTGTAACCTCCTTCTCAAGCACACTTTTCAGAGCCTATAGGGTGTTCAGTAGCCCTGTGAGTGTCTTTCTATGACACTTATGTTATCTCAAAACTTGAAAGAGTTCCTTATGTGCACACTTGCACCAACTCAATTCCCTCCTGGCAGAGTTCTCCAGAATCCTCAGTGACTCTGTCTTCTCACTAAACTCAAAATAGAGTTCCCCTCAATGCATCTTATGCATTTTCTCAATGCCCTCTTGGCAGAGCTTCCACAAAACCCTCAGTGATTCTGTTTTCTCTGTGCCTTCCTCCACATAGTCTTACCTTCAAGGTGTTCAACAACCTTGAGTATTCTCCCTGGGTCTAATATATCCTCTGGTACACCCTCTTGGCACAACTCTGTCCAAATTCCATAGAATTTAGAAGTGCACTCTATGCACTGGCTTACAAAACCCTCAGCGTTCTGTGACACAACCTTTTGCATGAAGCCTCAAAGAACCAGATGTGAAATCAGTGAACCCACAGATAGTAAAATATATCTATCCCTACAAATGCAAATCTAACATACATCTACAACATATCATAAACACATAAATACATTCATCAGCATACACAAAATAACATGTAGGAAAAACCGCTCTGATTGTATTAATATGAAATGCCTCTTTACAATGTGTTCGAGCTCGGACTGCAACAGAGTCTCGACACTCTCTTCTATAACCTATTCTCTCTGCTTCTACTCTCCTTCTCTACAAACTCTGCCAACTAATCCTACATATACAAAGGATCTTTTTACAAAAGGGGCTCCTTGAGCTCTTCCCTCCATCTCACCAACTCTCATTAATTTACATTCTATTACATTGAATGGTTGTCTAGTCTGAATCAGATCTAGATATCAGCCTTACAACCATTTAAGGAAACCTTTATTTAAAGCCTGTGCACATGCATGGATTTTGGCTCTACCAGCCTTATAACATTTAATACACTTTTCAAAATTTGAAAATTGAGAAGGCTGTGCCTCTCTCCTCCATTGAATGCGCGCTTTGATGTGTTGGTTGGCTGACGTGTAGCTGGCTTGGAGTGATGCTCCTGCATCATTCTCTCTCTAATTTTAGGTTATTTTGGTATATGTTTCCTAATACATATCCCATTATGACCTCATACATTACTACTATTTATTATATCCTCTTTTGACACCCTAAAATCTTTGAATTCCCTTATTTGACTTTGATTCCTTGCACTCAAATCATCTACAACTTTGTTGAATATGTGTTATATTCTTTGTAGGATTGGTCCCATGTACCATAAATTGATATGGGAGCAAGGGGAGGTCGCGGGGTGTGTTGGGGTTTCTAGGGTGGATCCCCCCCAAAAAAAATATTGGTGGTTTTTTTCATCCAGTTTTGGTGGCCTTTTGGCACATGGTTTTCATTGATGGTTTTCTAATTCTGGGTAAGGAATTAGGGTTGATGACTAATCGAGGTCAATAAATTAGGGGTTTGGATGTCATGCGATACTATATATATTATATTGTAAACAGTGAAGGAATATTGTGAATAAATATTAGGGGTGTGGATCTAAACAAGTTGTTGGTTTTCCTGATTTTGGTTTCCAGGGTAAAATTTTCATGTAATGTGTGAGTGTGCCATGGTGTCTTTTCTATTTTTACTAAGAATCTATTTGTAGTAATAAATTTTACAAGGTTAAAATCTACATTTGGTATCATAACTATTATTGGTTGCAAGGGGATGCCTTTGTGGCTAAGGGTTTGACTCAATTTTGTGATAAACCTTATTATAGTGGGAGATATGCGGTATCGATTCTTTAGATTAAAAGAAATAGAAAGTAGTTTGAAAATATTGATCTAGATTATAGTGAGAACAACATAAAGGAAGAGATATACTAGATGTATAACAAGGAAATACATATATATATTTCAAGGATCGCAATAATAAAATAAAATTCAGATAATATTAATGACTTTCTGGAATACCAAAGGTTGTAAAATGCAAAGCACACAAGTTAGCTAGAATGGTGCTAACTTATCTTTGGAGAGAGATATGTGTCAGCTACGATAATTTGCAATAACATGATTACAAAGAGAATGAAAATTAATTTTGACATAAAGAATCGATGATAAAACCCTAAATATCCAAATCCCAAACCCCATAAGATGAAGTACCAAAAGGTTTGTGTGCCCTAATGTGGTTAGTTTATACGCCAAGTTCTCGGGGGTAAAAAAATTTCATATGATCTCCATTTGGGGTGCTTAGTACACCATAAAAAAGGTTGAATATAGGAATACACATTCCGTTCATCCTAACATCTACCTTTGGCTACATGTTAGGTGCTATCAGGCCAAAAAACGTTATTTAGGGCCTCAAAATGCCCCCAAAAGTTTGGAACCCAAACAATTGTAGAAACAATGTCGAGATGTGGAACCATTATGAATTAGTGGAACATGTGGGTGTACACTAGTATCCACATAGATCAATCCTCCCACCTTAGGAAGCAATGGTCCCCATTGTGTGAATTTCCCCCGTCATACGCGGAAACTTCTACTAAACCTTGCTCTTGGTGATCCACTTTCCCCGGTGAAGAAACCACCTTGCTTTGACGACCAAATATAGCTTGATTTTTTTTTGGTGGGTTACCTTCATATTGGTGTGCATGATATGATCAAAATTCTCCTGTTCAATGTAGTCATGATTGAGTTATGTATGTCCCAAGTACTTGGATGCATCCAAAGTTTCCAAGAAAAGTGGAAAATATGATCGAAGTAGTTCCACATTAAATATTGGGTGCAAGCCAAGGAAATGAGGAATACTTAATTCAAAAGAATTATCACCCACATACTTGGTTATGGTGTAAGGATCATATTTGTCTAATGTGTAACTTTTGATGGGGTCCTATGAGACACTCTTTCTACAAATCCAAGAATACCTCATCTCCCACCTAAAACTTGTGTGGTACCCGATGTTTATTGTGGAGTTTCTTGTACTTGGCATTGGATTTTTGCAAATTATCATGAATTTTTTCTTGGATTTGCTATATTTTCTCAAAAAAATTGGTTTCTTCATAAAACTTGATCTGAATATAAGAGGAATCTTTCTATGCAGTTGCAATGGGTAGATTTATGTCAATAGGGGTCAATGTAGGGAACCCCAAGAACACCTGAAAAGAGTTATGGTCGATAGAGCTATGAATGACTTTGTTGTAGATATGTTGAACATAAGGAAGGATCTCATCCCATGTGCATGGATTTTTGGAATTGTACATCCTCAATATATGGACAATCATCTTGTTGACTACCTTTGTTTCTCCATCACCTTGTGGGTTGAAAGCAAACGATTTGGTCATATTGGTGTCCACCATCAACTATAGGATGGACAAAAACTTACTTAGGAACCTACTGTCTTGATCTAAAATAATGGTCCGTGGGAGTCCAAAATGAACCCAAATATTTTCAAATAGTAGCTTGGCAATGGTATCTTCTATGATTCTCTTCTTCCAATGTGCCAAAACTACCATCTTAGAGAATCAATCAATGACCAGAAAGAGAAAGTTGTTCCCATGCTTTGTTAAAGGATGATTAGATATGTAATCCACATAGATGGAATTCAAAAGCCTATTTGAAGTATAAAGAGGGGTGAACAACCTCTATTTCTAAATGGTGGGATTGGAAATGGGATAGGTAGTGCAAGATATAATGTACTTGCAGATATCTTGTCGAAGCTTAGGCCCATAAAAATGATTTTTCAGTACTTCCATTGTTTTTTCCACACCAAGGTATCTTTCTTCCCGACTATAATGATMTTCCTAAATAATCTTTACACGCTCACTTCAAGGAACAAAGAGATGGCTCATATGGCATAGCAGTCCAAATTGGAGATGAAAGTATGGAACTATTTTTCCTGCTCTCAATGTGTGTTGTGTGGAAGTAAAGTCAAATTCACTATTATATAATTGTGTCCACCTAGAYGTCTCATGCCTATAGAAGTCAAGAACTATGGTTAGTGCCACAACCATGGGTCGAATGTGGTAGTCTAAAACATGGTTGGTGTTTCCCTTCTTTCACTTGATGTTTAGGTGGAATTATTGTAGGTACATGGACCACTTCTAATGGAGGTCATTTTGTAACTCTACTTGTGTTTGCATGAATTACAGAGGCCTGTGATTAGTGTGGATGATTGCTTCCTTCCCTGGAATGTAATAGTTACATTGTCGACATGCCTGCATATTGGAGTACATATATTTTCCATAAGTGGGGTATCTATAAACAACATTAGATAGTGTTTCGTTGTGATATGCCACTAGATGACCATGATGAGTGACGATTACACCGATAGCATAATCGAAACATCTTTCTTAAACTCAAATGGTTGTTGCAGGTATAGAAGAATAAGGGTTGGTGCCAAGGAGAGGTGGAATTTCAAATGCTTGAATTCTTTATGTTGGGATGAAATCCCNATAAACAACATTAGATAGTGTTTCGTTGTGATATGCCACTAGATGACCATGATGAGTGAAGATTACACCGATAGCATAATCGAAACATCTTTCTTAAACTCAAATGGTTGTTGCAGGTATAGAAGAATAAGGGTTGGTGCCAAGGAGAGGTGGAATTTCAAATGCTTGAATTCTTTATGTTGGGATGAAATCCCAAAAAAAAATTCCTTCTCTCCACCCTTGGTCACCTAGCTTAGGGCCCAAGCAATATGAAAGAAACCCAACAAAAACCTATGGTATAAGTTGGTGAGGCCTAAGAATTTTTGAATCTCGACCAATCGTGGATGACTTGGATTTTGGATGGATCCACATGAAAACCCTACTCATCCATGATATATCTTAAATATTGTATCCTTTACATGCCAAAAGAGCACTTTTCTAAATTGGCATATAACTTTTGTTGTCGCCAGTTTCCTAAGATATTTTGAACGTGCTCCAAATGTTCCTCCCACATTTCACTAAATATGAGGATTTCATCCAAATATAGGACCAAACAAGAGTTTTTTAATGATCAAAATATAGCATCCACATGAATATGGTCGGGACATTAGTAAAGCCAAAAAGCATGACTAATCACTTGAAAATACCTTCTTTATTCTTAAAGGTTGTATTTCATAGATTGGTTTGTTTTATCAACACCTGCTGGTAACCTTTCTTCACATCAATCTTGCTCAAAAATTTGTCTCCCTTGAGATAATTTAGAAGATCATCAATACAAGGGATTGGGTATTAGTTCTTGAAAATACTCTTTTTTAGGGATATATAATCAATACAAATTCACCATGTCCCACCCTTCCTTTTTACCAAAACAATTGGGCTCCCACAAGGTGAATATATTTTTTTGAGATGACCCTTCAAAATTAGTTCTTGTATCTGGAATTTGATTTATTCATTATCCATTACAGAATGCCAATATACATGGTCGTTACAAAAAGGAGCACTAGGTGTCAAATCAATTGAGTTCTTGTCATGATAGTGTAAAGGAACCCCACTAGGTGAAAAAAAGATGTCTTCGTGCTCTTATACTATCTTGTACACCTACTTTTATTATGTGGAGATGCCTTGCACAAAGGATTTGGAGGTTGAAGTGAAATTTCATTCACCTTCCAACTAAACCATAAAGAGGACAAATCTCCCAGTCTGAGAAAACATATTTATTCACTGATTTGTGAAGATCAAAGAGACTGCAGTATTTGGGACTAACTCCAAAAGTAATAATGTCACTACAAGGCCTATATTCATAAAGAGCATGATGCTTCGACATATATGGTTTCCCTAATAAAAAATCACACAATTCCTCGTCTTTGAAGGGTTTTATTCCATAGTGTAAGAGATATTATTGGTTGACACATGTCTCGCCTCTAGATAAGAAAAATGATGGTGTAGGGATGAGAATGTAGAGTCATTGTTAGGTTCAACCTATGGAAAACCTCTACTGATATTAGGTTCTTATGGATACCACTAAATTGAGTGGGGTCCCTTTCAGCCACATCTATGAGTAGAAGAGGAACTCCCATTCTTTAGGCTCATCTGTCTCCTCTAGTTGCACTTTTGTGGTAGCGTTGGTGACACTAGGTTATGTGTCAATGATATTTTTTCCCCTTTCCAGTTGTGAGTAAGAGTCTATGTCAATACCTAACCCTAAGGCTTTTGTCTTATCCACCAATGATTGTTTGGAGCGACATTCATCAATATTTTCCCAAGGGATTTTTTGAAACTCGCACCTATTACATGTCAAAATTAATCACTTCGATGATGTTTCATTATCATTATCGCAAGTGTTGCAAGTGTCGCACTTTTTTCACAAGTGTAGAAAGTGTCACAAAGATCATACTTTCATCTCGCCTATGTTGCATCGCGGATGAAATTAAAAGAGCACTTGGGATATCCTCTAACACTTGCTAGAAGATGAAAATATATGTTTTGGCAGTGAGTACAAGCTTTTACCTTGAGGAATTACCATCATAAAAGTATTTTTGAAGATAAATGCTCCCCTGACCACTTGAAAGGAGCACTAGCACTCCTTCACCTTTTAGCAGGGAACACTGCAATGCTCCGTGGCCAACTTTGAGAGAGCATCGACCTGTTGAGGAAATATTGGGAGAAATACCCCTCATATATAAGGACAACTAAGAAGCATTCGAGTCAGTTTGGCTAGAATCCAAGTTCAAGGATGGATCTAAGGGGAAGCCCACAACTGATGGATTCATATCCTCAAATTACCCCAAGAATATCTAAGGTGGTTGATCCTCTCAAATCCTATATAAGGAGGCATTCTCATGGTGAAAGTGGGGGAATAATCAGTGAAAACTATTGTCATTCTAATCGTGGAGATTTTGAGCAAGGGTTTTGACAAGGAGGTCTTGGGGAGGCTACTACATATGCATCTACATTTGTGAGAACCTTGTTTTGTTCTCATTAATATATATGTTCTTGGCCTATTTCCTTCAAGTTTGTGTACATTCGCATGGTCTTGTCTCTTTTGATGAATCTATTTTTAGACTAATCTTTGTATAATAGGAAGTGTGCTTTTTCTTTGTTGTCTATTGAATTGCATAATTCATTGGAGGACTTGGAGATCAAGATCAACCTGGATCGAGTGAGGACAAACTTTATAAAAAGGCACTCATACTTTCTTCTTCTTCTTCCTTGACTAGTTTAACTTCATTTAAAGGAATGTTAGTGTTCAAAGTTAGCACCTTTCTATCTTGGTCATAGGGGTCTAAGATCCAGGAGGAAATTCACCTGTCCATAAGGGAATTTTCCTAAAATAGAGGGTGAGTTATATCGATCATGTTTTATCCTACTCGAGCTCATAAAAATAAAAAGAGGTACTCATCTATCTAGATGTGGGAAAAATTGAAGGAAGCAAGCCAAGCCATTTTTTGGGAACATCAAAAGTCACTCTTGCAGTCTTCCTCGAACATGACACATTGTTCTTACATAAATTTTAACCCACTGAAACTCTACATTGCACCAATCCTCTAAGTTTTTTTAATCCTTTGGCTCACCCGATGAAAGTCACAGTATCCACTGCATTGTTTTTTGGTCCATGTCATGTTTCTGTTGTTTGTGCCTTAGTGTTCAAGGGAAGTATCTGCCTCGAGATTAAAACATCACAAATTTCCATTTTCAATACCTGTGTCAGTGCATACTCATTTTATTCACCATATTACATATCTATGTCAGTTCCGTGTCGTTGATGGGGGATACATCAAGGCCCTCCTTCGACGAGTCTTTTCCTATTGACTTCAACACATCATCCAAGACTTAGAATTAGAAACCAGTTAGTACCTTGGGACCTACATGCATCAATGGTAGGCTCCTCGCTTTCGACGATGCGTTTACATCATTGACCATTGATCGAATGATTCCATGAATGTTTGAATTCAACTCATCTATTCACATTCATTAGATTGTACTAGGGTACCTTGGGAGTCATTGACATCATTGGTGATTTCCCTCACACTTGTTAACAATTTACGTCAATGACCAGTAATCAAGTAGTTTATAACATTTTTGACATCAAAACATCTATTCACATGGCTAGACTCGTGCCACATCATAGTTGGGAAGAAGACCCTGGGTTGAGTGTTCATCTGATATCTACTTTACCCAGGCTATGAAAGGAGATCATTTGAGCATATTGATATATATATTGTTACATAGATCCATTTTGTATTTGTTTGTGGCTATGTCTTGTCATCTTGTAGATACACTGTGTATTTATTGTGGCTACGATCAGTTCATGTCATGGAAGTATAGATCCATATTGTATCTTTGGTGGCTATACCATTAACTCAATATGATTATGGATTCGTAGTGTATTTGATGGAGACCATACCTTAAAATTACTTTATCACTGAATCATAGGTATGCTTGCCTTGGGTTTGAGACATGTCATAACATTTGTTTAATGGTTTTTTGCAGCTTATACCAGGTTCTCCAACTCCATACCCTTTCTTCAAAAGTCTACAAAGTACTTAAATAATCATTTTCCATCTTCTAACCTTGTAGTTTGGGGGGAATCTGTTACACTTCAAAATTACTCACTTCGATGATGTCTCATTATCATTATTGCAAGTGTCGCAAGTGTCGCACTTTTGTCGCAAGTGTCAAAAGTGTCACAAAGATAATACTTTCATCTCTCCTATGTCGCATCGTGGATCACATCATAAGAAAACTTGGGATATCCTCTAAGACTTATTAGAAGATGAAAATATATCTTTTGGCAATGAGTATAATATTTTACCTTGCGGAATTACCATCCTAAAAGTATTTTTGGAGATCAACATTCCCATGCCCAGTTGCAAGGAGTGCTAGTGTTGCTTGAAATCTTAGCAGGGAGTGCTGCAACGCTCTATGGCCAACTTTGAGTAAGCATCGATCTATCGGGACAAATCCCCCTTATCTATAAGGAGAGATAAGAAGCATTCGAGTCAGTTTGGTTCGAATCCAAGTTCAAGGCTAGATCTAAGAGGAGTCCCACAATGAATGGAGTCATATCATGAACTTATCCCAAGAATATCTAAGGTGTTAGAGCCTCTCAAAGACTATATAAGGAGGCATTGTCATGGTGAAAGTGGGGGAATAATCAGTGACAAGTATTTTCATTCTRATCATGGAGATTTTGAGCAAGAGTTTAGACAAGGAGGACTTGGTGAGGTTGCTACATCTCCATCTACATTTGTAAGCACCTTGTTTTGTTCTCATTAATATATATGTGATTGGCATGTTCCCTTCAAGTTTGTGTACATTTGCATGGGCTTGTCTCTTATGATGAATCCAGTTTTAAACTAATCTTGGTAGAATAGGAAGTATGCTTTGTATTTTTTGTCTATTGGATTGCATAATTCATTGGAGGACTTGGACATCAAGATCAACCCGGATCGAGCGAGGACAAACTTCATCAAAAGGTACTCATACTTTCTTCTTGTTATTTCTTGAATAGTTTAGACTCATTTAAAGGAATGTCAGTGTTCAAAGTTAGTAGCTTTATATCTTGGTCAAAGGGGGGGGTCTAAGATCCAAGAGGACAATCACTTGTCCACAGGGGAATTTTCCTACAACAACACCACTTTCTAATTTCCTTCTTCGACTTCACATTACCATTCTTTTTAAATGTCTTGGACTAGTTGTCCTAGTGTTGTACATACCCTCTTTGTCCTTTTATCTAGAAGTGAGGACCACCTTTATCAAGATTCTACTACGATGGGTTAGCAAAACACAAAATCCTGCTTATTCCTTTTCTTTAACTTCTTCTTGATCTTAACAACATATCGGTACACAACTCCCAACGAGGATATGTCCAAGAAATACATATATGTTTGTCTTCGGTTCCCAACCCGCACATAGGTAGAACAATATATTCAGATGTAATAAAGGTCAATATTAATAAGGCATTTCAATAAAATAGAATAAGGCGGATGTAAGAAGACCGAATAGAAGCTTCCGCTTCTAGAAGGATCTTCCTCTAGATGCTTCTTTTTAGTATAAATAGGATTCAAGGGTATGAGAACCCTAGCTTGGATATTATTGTAATAGAGCTTTGCTCAACTGGAGGTTGCCCCTCAAAGAGGCCCGTGAACATTTCTTTCAGATTCAATGTTCTATTTCTGTTGTTATTCTCATATCATTTCATTGTTATTGTGGTGAATGTTCCGGTCATATTGTTGCTATTCTGCCATTACTAGCATTTTATTTCAGTTCTGCATACATTTTATATCTGGTATATTACAAGTGGTATCAGAGCACTTTCCTCGGCAGGAAGTGTGGGTTAAATGTTTTTCAGGGCAAAGACATATTTCGACGTCTTTAAGCCACAGAGATCTGTCATAACACGCATAAACCCACAGTTGAGGGAATCATACACACAGGAAATAAAAGTGGTACTTAAGAACACATCTGTTGGCCACCCTTGTAACCCTTGTTGGTACCCCTTTGAGTGGTAGCACATCAGAAAAAACCTATGTACGGATCGACCTAGATTACCTGAAGCCCTATTTAGATAAATTGATCGATCGCCTAACTGGTATAGTGTCATCGAGAACAACACTCGGGAATATACTCTCTAGTACCTGGGTAGTCAGGTAGTATGGCTAAGGGTATGGTCTATGCTCCTTAGATAGTGCACTGAGATATTGGGCTGAGTACTACTATTGGACCCCACACGTATATCAGAGAGATATAGCATAGGGAAAACCCTTGTCTATAGAACGCTTGAATACCTAACCCTTGGGGGATAGAAACATAAACAAATTAAAATAGACAAGATCTATTGCCATGCAACTGTGTTCAGATTGCCAAGTAAATACACATTTCTTTCTGGTTAAGCATTTGGGCATTTCCTCTCTGCAGTATTCTTCAGACCGAAGTATAACTCTATAAAAAAAATAAAAAATAAAAAGTTTGGAAAATTTTTCACCATTATTCGAGACCTATTCGTTTGGTTTCATCTCTTTGCCCTTATCAGATTCATCCATATCATTTTTTTGGCCAAATATTTTTACCCTACCCACCCCTTTTCAGTTTCCTCATCCTCATGGCCCATACTCGTATCCAAGACTTGGAAGCTCACTTCAACACCTCGCAATCTGGTCCCATTGAGGCCCAACAAGAAGTGAAACAACTTAGTGCCAATGTTGCCACCATCAATACAACCATGCAGTCCTCAATGGGGTAAATCAAAGAAGACCTCACCACCCAACTTGAATCAGTCTTTTCAGCAATTTGCACCAAACTGCATATCCCTACAGATAACCCTTCCTCTTCCTCACCTCCACATACTGAAAGTGACCATTCCTCTCATTCCCATACCTTGCAAAACCATCACTTTCAACATGAACTACACCTTTCGCAGGTGGATGTGACCAAATTTGATTTCTCGAACCCCACTGGTTGGGTAACCCAAATGCAACATTGCTTCTCTTTGTATGACATTACAGATGACTTGGTCAAATTCAAGTATGGTGTTCTCCATCTACATCAATAACTTTGGAAATGGTKGTAATGGAGAAAAACTTCTCATCAAGGGTATATTTCTTGGACACACTTTGTGGCAGASCTTTATGAACTCTTTGACACTGACACCAACCATTTGGGCCGTTTGAAGAAGATGAAACAATTAGGAATAATGRAAGACTTTATAGCTTCCTTTGAGTGCATGGATTTTAGAACAGAGGGCATGTATGTTGCCTTTTTCTGAGATTGTTTTATCRGTTGCCTCAAGGATGCAATTCGGGCCCATGTTCTCATGGATTGACCTGAGAGTTGGGTGGAGGATACCAAAAGAGATAAATAAGAAAAACAGGTTGTATCTGCTCAAAACCAYAAACCCTCCTTTATCCCTTTCCCTAAAACAGTAAATCCCACTACTCCCTCTACTCCACTAAAGATCCAAAAATTGACCAGGGATGAAATGGTTGAATGCCAGCTGAAAGGCCTTTGTTATAACTGTGATGACAAATATTTCCTGGGCCAGAAGTGTAAAGAACAAAATCTTTTTATGGCCATCTCCGAGGGGATTTTGAAAGAAGATAAAGAAACTCCCTCTTTGTCTAAGTCACATGAATCCACTGACATAACCCCTCCCTCAAACCCTCCTGAAGTAGAATCTGTCATTTCCCTCAATGCTCTCACTAGATTCTCTACTCCCCAAAGCCTCAAGATAATCGGTTACATCAAGCATCAGAAGGTCATCATTCTGGTTGATAGTGGCAGCACCCATAATTTTATTCATCACAACATTGCCCAAGAAACTCATTTCTACATCCATGTCGTCAATAATTTCCAAATCATGATTGCCAATGGTGGTTCCATGAAATGTGGAGGGTGTTATGAAAATGTGTGTCTCCAAATTGGTGTCTACCAACTAAAATCCCATATGTTTTCTATCGACATGGGAGGTTGTGACATTGTGTTGGGTGCAGACTGGCTAAGAACTTTGGGTCCCATTCTCATGGATTTTAAAGAATTAACCATGCACTTCAACTAGGAGGGCCACCAATATAAATTACAAGGAATCACCATCAATTCACCTGAGATCATTAGTTCCCATTGCATGGAAAAGCTGCTCAAAAAAGGGTCATTCTGGTGTTATCACCCAACTCCATGCCATACAAGCAAAAAAGACACCCTTGGTACCACAAGACCTCCAAGCCATCCTTTCTAAAGATCGTTTGGTCTTTTCCACTCCCCAAGGCCTCCCTCCTTCCTGTAGTGTTCATGATCATTGCATTCCCCTTATACCTGGAAGCCTTCCTCCCAATATCCATCTGTATCGTCACCGCTTTTCCCAAAAAATGAAATTGAGAAAATGGTCTAGGAACTCCTTAATGCAGGCGTTATCCTCCCTAGTACAAGCCCCTACTCATCTCCTATGGTCATGGTACCAAATAAAGAAGTTTCTTGGCGAATGTGTCCTGACCTCTGTGCCCTCAACAAACTTACCATCAAAGACAAATTCCCAATTCCTGTCATTGATGACCCCCTGGCTGAATTGAGTGGCACCCAATTCTTCACTAAAATGGATCTCTATTCGGGCTACCACCAGATACATATGAAAGAGGAATACATTCCCAAGACTTCCTTTAGAACTCATGAGGGCCACTATGAATTTTTGGTCATGCCCTTTGTCTTGTGTAATGCCCCCTCCACCTTCCAAAGCCTGAACCTTCGAGGCACCCCAGTAAGTGGTATATGGAAAAAAGCCACCTTCGGTTCTCTCATACTTACTGGGCACCTCAAAGGTTCAGGAGGTTGACCTAACACTTACACCTTGAGAGGCTATTCTCCATACCCTCAAATAGAATTTGGCCATGGCACAGAATCGCATGAAGCAACAAGCAGATCAAATTTTCTTTGAATGTCAATTTGCAAAAGGGGATCAGGTGTTTCTTCGACTGTAACCTTACAAGCAAACTTCCCTCAAGGCCGAGCATTGTCAAAAGCTAGTGCCCAAATTTTATGGTCCTTATACCATACTCAAGCATGTGGGACAAGTCGCCTATCAATTAGATTTTCCCAACAATTATAAGATACATATTTTTTTTCATGTTTCATGCTTAAAGAAGGTGATTGGAGCTAAGTGCCAAATTCAAACCAACCTTCCAGATTTAGCTGAAGAAGGATCCATTTGGATACATCCAGAAGCAGTTTTGGACTACCATGAGCATCGCCTATGTAAGAGAACCATCAAGGAAGTGTTAGTACAGTGGAAAGATACAACTCCAGCAGATGCCACTTGGGAACCAACTACCATTCTGCAAAAATTTCCTCATTTCAAGCCTTGGGGACAAGGCTATTTTTAAGGGGGCGGACATGTTAGGGTCCTAATCCACACACAGGTAGAACAATATATTTATGTAATAAAGGCCAATATTGATAAGGCCTTTAAATAAAATAGAATAAGACAGATGTAAGAATACATAATAGAAGCTTTTGCTTCTAGAAGGACCTTCCTCTAGATGTTCTTTTTTAGTATAAATAGGAGTCGAGGGTATGAGAACCCTAGCTTGGATATTATTGTAATAGAGATCTGCTCAACTGGAGGTTTCCCCCTCGAAGAGGCTTGTGAACATTGCTTTTAGATTCAAAGTGTTATTTATGTTATTATTCTCATATCATTTCAGTGTTATTGTGGTGAATGTTCTGGTTATATTGTTTTTATTCTGCCATTACTAGCATTTTATTTTAGTTCTGCATACATTTTATATCTGGTATATTACAGTTTGGATGTACCTATTTCATCCACTACATTTCTTTGGAACTAGGTGCCTCTTAGAGTATTTAATACCCATAATTGTGTCCAAGGTATGGAATATGTTTTTGTACTCCAACATCATCTAGTCTCTCTCATGATCCAGAGTTGTCCATAATGTGTAATGGTCATCAGAGTTTCCAATGGGGTAGTATTTCTCCTTGATGGAATCAACAAACGCTACTCAAGTGGATTCTAGCCCAGAAATTGCAGACTCATCTTCAAAATTCTTCTCAGATTAAGTCTCCCACCAGTCTATGACATGGGTAATAGCCTTAAGGAGGACTAAGGTGATTTTTTCACTGTTGGAATTTTTTTGGATAGAGAAATAAACCTCTAGAAGATTTATCATTTTTTCCAAAATGTCGGCATCTATCTGGCCTTCAAATAAAGGAACATCAAAGTTCACTTGTACCCTAAAGGGCATCACACCTCCAAAATTATTGTTGGTTGAAGGTGTCTCCATTGGTTCTGGCATTTGCTGAATGATCTTGGTGAAATTATGCATCATCTCATTCCTCTGTCATGCGAAGGATTCCTTGAGAAATAGTTTGATAGGATCTCTTTCTCTGTCAACTATCTTTTCTTATGGCATGGGAGGCTATTTGGGATAGAGGTAGCACTATTCCCCAAGTTAAATTAGTTCAAGACCCAACTCTTGGTAGTTTGACCTCTGTTAGCACCCTGTAAATCTGCCCAGCTATCAAAACAGACGATAGGGATAACTGTTCCAACCTACTTTAGAGATGAAAACTAGTCGGTTCAACTCGAAGAGGCCTCTCTCGTGACAATTGATATATTTATGGAAATCGGTGGCTAGATTTTGTTTGTTTTGGGGATTTTTATAAAGTTGTTGGCTAAGAAGGGGAGGAACACACAGGGCTATGGAGTCAAAATTTCTGAAAATGAATGAAAAAAATGATCAACAAGTAGAACTCTCCAGAGGATAAAGGCTAAATGAGGCAATGAATATGAGTTGCAAATTTAAATTTGCAGAGTGTAAGAGGAAAGGGGGAAAACAAGTAACTGCATCAGAGCATTAATTAAATGAATTATGAATTAGTTAGGAAGAAATACACAATTTAAATTGCTTCAGCCGAGAGCGTCACAAGACGAATTCTGGGCCTTTAACTCTCCAATTTAAATATAATACGATGTAAATGGAATTAAAGAAACATAGGAAATACACACTATGAAATAAGACAGAACTCATATCACAACCAATTAGAATCTTTTCATAAACAGTTCCAAATGCTTTTGCATATGTATTCAATTCGGTCCCAGAAAAATTATAATAGAGTCCAGAACCACCAGAATTGTGCCCTTGCTCATAATTAAAAACAAGTATGATTTACAAAGAAGGAAGAACAGTTGTATTATTTAAAGGGACCATTAGTAATTGGTCTGTGAGATTAGGACTCCCTTCTCTTAAGCCGACATCTATCCAAAACTATTTGAAATACACCAAAATGTTACCTGAGGCTTCACCTAAGCTTGGTGATTTCCTCCTCCAGGGTACTCCACCAATCAAAATTTTCCCCGACGCTCTATCATCTCGGTTTTGGCCTCTAATTTCCTCCTTTTTCTCTTCTTCTTCTTTGCGGCTAGGTGGCAGGTGTCGTGTGTGTGTTCATTTATGACAAGATCCCTTATAATGAGGTTTAATATTACTCCCGACTCTGTCTTAGTTTCAGGCTCGGTTTAAGAACCATCTTTCATTCTTACTTATTGGCCTACCTGGTACCTTAGTTGAGAACCCAATTGTGCCAGACACCTTTTGATGGATACTATCCATGTTTTCTAGACTTTGCAGAGACCTTGATTTGGACACCCTTTGAGTTTACAGAGTTCAGGAGCACAGGCCGAGCTTGTTTTTCTTACGCATAAGATGACAATTTCCCAGAATAGGATAAAATGATTCATATATGAGATTTTGATGTTCCATGTTCTTTACTCGTGAATTACTGTCATAGTGCCTTGGTGTGCCACGCTTCATCAATCCACTTCGAATGATGAGCCTCGAATTAGTTATGTAGCGACGTCCTTTTGGTACGTCATCCAGGAAAGTACCTGAACCGGTGATGTGAGGTGATCTAACCAACCACCATCCTCCCCGCGAGCTATTGACATTACATTTTGGATCACGTGACATTGGGGCCATAGGAAAATTGGTTTTGGGCAATCTTTCTTCTCCCCCGATGCATGTGTAAGAGTTTCACGCGTTCCCCATTGAAACTGGAGTAGTTTTCCCCGATCTACCTTTGCGATGTTAAGTTTCATGCTATTTGTTTGTCCAATGTAGGTTTTGACCGTAGATCTAAGATTCTTCAAGATCGACGGCCCACTGAGATACTCCCTTACCTTTTCTTCTACATTTTTTCATATGCCATTGAATATAGCCGAGTGACCTGAACTATCGTGCCTCTATTGTGGTATAGTGTCTTGCTAAACTTCATAAGTTTTTTTTAGACCCCGATAAAAAATTTTAGGGTGATAACATTTTCTCCAACTAGGGATGCTATCCTCCCAGTGAGGTAGAAAAGAACTTGTAGACTCGGTGCCTGATCCATGGGGTTGTTCCCCAAAGCATGTTTTTTTCTTGCTCCAACCAAGCTCTATGCACTGTTTCCAACTACATGGGGGATGTCCGAGTGCATTATTGAAAACTGACTGTATCTAGTGCTAGAAAAGTAAAATTGGAAAAATGCTTGACCGACAAGCTTATTTTGACATCCCTACCTACCCTAAAACTGTTGGGATGACCACTCGCTCAAGTTATGCTAAATTCCCAATGCAGCCAATCAAGCAATTGGTTTCCTGATTTTTCTTTCACATTTTTCTCAAGCTAGTAGAAGAACGTATAGGATGGTGGCTGAAAAAACAAATTGAATCCAAAATCTGAGCTTATGAATGAAGCAAATTCATCCTTCATTGAAGACTATAATAGAATGTACATCGAATCTTGAAAATCATGAACAATCATTTCTCCCTGATGAAAAAAAACCGAAAGGCAAGTATCTTTCATTAGTGTTAGTTGTTTTTGCTCTATTTCTTCTGTTCTGAGAACATCTTCAAATGAAATGGCCACGATAGGTTTGTCTGCTTGGCCATTCATATAAACAAAAATGTTCATATATTCTTGAACATCTTCAAATATGATAGTCATATAATATGCACCAAGGTTATCCTCTTGTTCATCAAACAACTGTGATGTGGTTTCATTAAATTTCTGGAAATTTGTTTGACGACAACCACTTTGACTTTCTAGTGAATAAATAGAAATAAGTTCCTACTCATGCACCACTTCACAGTCCAGAGATTTCATGGATGGATTTTTTTCAAATGACTTGAATAAAACCACTGCCTCTTCATTATCTTTTTGTGTTTCTAATGGAAAAATGGCATACACTGCTTCATCTATGTTATTTGTTTCTTTATTGTTGTAAACTTCCATAGATGCAATTTCAGAATCTTCATCCATGTCTATCTTGCTTAAAAATTTAACCATGATGTCATTCTCAAGGGAAGAGAAAACACTTTGAAACACCTTTTCATGTTGAGAATCCATACTGATTTTAGGATGGAGAAAATGACCTTGAATAAGGCTTTCTGAAGCAACTCCTTCTTCCTATTCAAGCTGATAGCTAAACATAGACTGCAAATATTAGCTGACATGATCTTTTATGTGATTGTCCATAGAATTATCATTACTACTCCGTTCATGCTTGGAGGATCCTTGTCCTGAGATACTACAAATATTTTTCTTCAATAATTCGAAAGAAGCAAAACATAATGGTAGGGTTGTCCTGCCTGATTCGAAACCGTCTTCAATTTCATTGTCAACATATGGTTGTATTTCAGTGCAAGCAATAGGGTCTCTGAGCGCATGAAAAGAATGTTGTGACATATTTCCATTCTGCTCCATTGATCTAGCATGGCTTTGCATAAGCACATATTATTTTCCTTCCATGATGATTTTAGGATTTTCTTTCAGTAATCTGAAACAAGAAAAGCATAGAGGTAAGGAATTCCCTTGAGCTAATTCAATACTTTCTTCTTTGTAATTGTGATATGCAGCCTGATTGCTTTCATTATACTGTTGAAAAAGGAACATTTTTTGATAGAGAACATGTGTTTGATTGTTCCAAGGGGTCAACATTGTAATCATCATATTCATCATATATAGGAAAATCATTAACATATTCCATGTCATCTAAGAATAACAAACTTAGAACGTCAACCTGTTCTTCAACAAGCTTCGTTTCACACTCATATTCTTGAATATCTACAAATGAATACATAAAATGATCAACCCTTTGCTCATCATGGAATGGATCAGCACCTCTTCTTTCGACAAGTGGAATGTAATTTTTTGCAAAATCATTAGCATTGGAAACTTCAAGAGGACCCATTATATTGTCAATCCTATGCTCAAGATTCCAATCAACTATTTTTTATTCATACTCACTTTCATGTCCTTGAACATTCAACCACTCATTTTGGATTTTTTTACATGCTTGGATGTTGTGTTGAATGTCTTGAGCATCACTAAACATTTGTTGTAAGTTCTCAGGTCTTCTTTCCATCAGGAGGAAAGAAAAATCTAGATGAAGAGGAGTTGTGAAATGGAGCATGGTAGCAGCTTCAGAGGGTTGAATTCCTTTGGAAAAATTATAATAGACGTTGGAGATATTTTTACTGAATATAGAAATAGATTCATTTTTTCATTTTTTCAATGCATAAAACTCAGTGAGTTGCAGCTCT
>JASDQU010106142.1:199236-212568 GCA_032191745.1 Picea mariana
AATCAATCCATATCATACCTCCCCATTTATGGAGGCCTTTTGTCCCCAAAATATTTATTAAATGAGGTGGGAAAAATTTTCCTCTACCTACTCCCTCGATTACCACTTTGATTTGACTGGAAGTTGTCATTTCGAACCAATATGCAAAAGATCATGCTACCCCTATCTTGTGTTTATAGACTTCTTCTACAAAACTTTGTCCTCTTCCAACTCTTACTAAGAATCCAATTTTAAGTCATATATGGATGGTAGGACTTGATCCTTCTCTTAATCTAGCATGAAAGGATGACAAAGTTTTAGATTCTCTACATTCACTCCTAAGTAAATGTGCATGTATGGAGGTAGATGAATTCTATAGGTGTTATCTCCCACCTTCTCCAATATCCTAAAAGTTTAGTACTGTAGATCCTTGATATTTTTACCAGGACCCTGTAGTCTTCCCTTGTTCAACTCTAACCAAACATAGTATCCCACTTTGAATTACTTCTTGGCTCTATCTTGATAATGAATAGACTTATATTGTTCCGGTGACTTCTTCAATGTCTCTTTTACTTGAAAATGGATTTGCATAATCTTATGCATAATTTTTTCTTGTCTCAATGCATCTTCAGTGAGGTCCTCCCTGACTCCTCCTTGTTTTCCATATAGAACATCCAAGGTTGAAGGTGGAAAATAAGAAAATAAAGTTTCAAAATGTGATTTACGAGTACAAGTGTGGGATGCACTATTATACGATTGTTGTATGTAGATTTGGTTTTCATCATAGGTCTTCAAATGATTTTGATTGTATCCAATCAAAATATGCACCAAAGTACTATTGACTACTTTTTTCTTCCCATCCATATGTGGATGGAATGTTTCATATATCTTCAACTTAGTGTCCATATTCTTCGATAATGTAGTACAAAATATACTAGGAAGCCTAGTATCCCTATATGAGATGATGCTCCTTGTTATCCCAAAGTGCACAGAAACCTATTCGAAGAATATATTTGTTTCTTCTTGTTCTTTGATGGTATTTTTACAAGGCATGATAATGCAAATATTGTTGAACCTGTCAATTATCAAAAATAGGAAGTCATGTACCCTCCTGGTTGTTGGTAAAACTCCCAAAAAATCCATGGAAATTATTTCCCATGGTTGAGTGGGTATAGGTAAGGGATGATATAGAATGTGCTTCCTGTTACTCATCTTGCTTGTAAAACAATGTATGCATCCTATAATATATCACGCTGCATCTTCTTGCATTTTGGGCTAGTACACATACGTCTGTAAGTTTGAAATTGTCTAATCAACACCAAAATTTCCTTCAACCTTGGAGGTGTGACCCTCTCTAACAAGTTGTATTCATTCACCTTTAGGGAAATAAATCTTATTGAGCTTCTATACTAACCTATTTTGGAAATGATAGTCATACTTTTCTTCACCTTCTTCAATATGAATTTGTCCTTCTAGCTACAAACACCTCCTTGAAGTCATCATATTTTGTGTTGCCTCTATGCATGCATCATTTGTTAAAGGATCGATGTGCATCAAATTTCCCTAGAACCATAATCTTGGATGTGGGTGGAATTGAAATATTCTCTTCCAACTTGTTTTTTATACCCTTATTATACTTGATGAATAGATGTAATTGCTATAAAAAACCCATCCATTGGTAATATGTAGTTTGTTGTATCTTACTTTAGGCTTCCAAATACCATAGCAATTGGTCACTTGTGTGGATGATGGTCTCATTTCCCATTAGATGGTTCTTCCACTTCTTGACATCTTGAACCATTCCATAGAGTTCATTTTCATAGGTAGGGTAGTTTAGAACTTCCCCGTGAAATATTTAGAAATGATAACATACATGCCTTCCTCCTTATATAAAAAATACTCCCATGTCATACACACTTGCATATGTCTCCACTTCAAAAGTATTTTTCAACTTTAGTAATGCAAGAATATTTTCTTGATTGATATTTCTTTTAAGTTCATCAAAATCCTTCTATTGATTCGTCCCCAACTAGAAACTCTTACCACTCCATGTTATAGTGTGGATTGGTGCAACTAGTGCTGAAAATGAAGCTATGAACTTCTGCAAGTACTATTTCCCCCCAATAAAATACTAACTTAAACAACCTTTGTAGGAACTAGCCATTTCATTATGGTCTCCATCTTTGCGGGATCTACCTTCATCTATCTCCACTGACTGTACATATCCCAAATATACCAAATATTGCTATGAAAAATCACATTTATTTAGGTTAAACAACAACTAGTGCTTCTTTGGAGTCTCTAACACCTGCATGAGATGTGATATGTGCTCATCCTAGGTATTGGTATAAACTAGTATATCATCCAAATAGACTATAACAAATGAATATAGATATGGGTGTAACACATCATTCATCGGTCTCATAAATGTAGTTGGTGCATTATATAAACCAAATGGCATGAACAACCATTCATACAAACATTTCCTTATCTTGAAGGAAGTATTCCAGGTGTATTCATCATTAAAAGATACCTGGTGGTATCTCAATTTGAGGTCCAACTTATTGAAATATTTTGTGTCTTTCAATTATTCTATCAAATCATTGATCATGGGAATAGGGTATCAATTTTTTAGTGTAATCTTTTTCAATTCTATGTAGTCGATACACATTTTCCAAGTTCCATCCTTTTCTGGTACAATCATGATAGGAAAATAAAAAGGTGAGGTTCTCATTTGAATCACTCTCTAGCCCAACAAATGATGCAACTTCTTCTTCACTAATTTTATCCTAGAACAAACTATCTATATAACACAATATTCTGTAATGGGGCATCTAGAAATAATTTTATTTTGTGATCCACTTCCCTCTTTGGTGGTATCCCTTTAGGGTATTGGAACACTCCTATGTACGCATGTAGAAACTCCTCCAATTGATTTTGTCTCTCTTTAGTACACAAATCCAAGGATTCATTTACTCTTACCAACTCATCATTAGACTAATTTACTCTTAGGAAAATCAAAACATATTTCTTAATAGAACTAATCATATTCTTGGCTTGGTTGGCACCTACCCGTGAGATATTTAACTTACCTTTAAGCACATTGATGATGTAGGTCTTCCTTTCCTTCATTATTCAGTACCGGTTGGCTTTCTACATGAAGATTGAATCCCTCATATACATATATGGTCTTCCAAACACTAATCCACATACATCAAGGGGTTCTATGTCCCATTCCACTTCATTAATAAATCAACACTTACAATAAATTTAATCTTACATTGTTTCATTACCTTTATCTTTGCATCCTTGTTTACCATCCCAATGGATATGGGCCATGATGATCACAAGCCTTCAATCCAAGCTTGTTGACTAGATCCACTTCTATGTTATTAGCCAATGAACTAGAGTAAAAAAGAGAATCTATCTTGGTCTTCTTGATCTCGATATTGATGTGGAAGAGTTTGGTCATTTCCTTATGTTCCTCATGATGGAGGCTACTTAGATTCATATACTTATGTATTGATGTGAAAAAAATATTCTCATCCAGATCGAAGCTCCTTTCAACCTAATTTCTCAAATATGTGGCTGGAAGATTCTTTTTTCTTTACATCCTTCTTGAGGTTCTTTGGGTTAGAATTTGGATGTATGTTCCACCACTTTTCCTCAGTGTGCCCATCAATATTTCAATGGTTATAATGTTTTTTAGGATCCTTTCACTAATGTTCCAAGGCTAGCATCTTCTTATGATTTCCCCATTTCCACTTCTTACTCCGCTCCTTGGAATATTCATGGTGCTCTTTATGCTTGGAACCACTTCGATGCCCTTTCTTATAGCCTATGTTTTCTATCTATTGTGCATGTAGGCATGCCTTGTCCCCTTTCCTTGGCTTGAAAAACATCACTTCATTTTAAATATGGCTATGTAGACCCCCGATATACTTGAGGAGTACATCTAGTCTCTTGGGAGAGATACCCAACATATGGACATATTTATGAACTTGTTGGTTTACACTTGTAGACTCTACCCTTGATTTTTCCTAAAGTAGCGTCACATGATGCATTAGTCTTCTACATACTTGATAGGGTAGAATTGAGAGTTGATCATGTTTTTGAAGTCCTCCCACCTAGTTACTGGCAGATGCCCATCCAATATAAGAGTTTATTTATGGATTTCCCACCAAGTTAAAGGATGGCCCTCTAAAATCAGTTTGGAAAATGATATATTTGGTTCTTCATCTATATGGTAAACATTCAAATACACTTCTAGTTGTTGCAACTAATAATTTAATTTTAATGTATCCATCTCACCTTTCTATGGCTTTATATCTACTTTTTCTTCCATATTGAATAATGCCTATGATGGTTTTATGGTACTAGAAATTCGATACTCTTTCTTGAATTCTTTTCACAACTCATTTTATGGGTTTTCATTATCCCCTGATTACCCATCTGATCTGACCTCTAAGTTCTATCCTCCAACTTCTCTGAATAGTTTGACCTTGCATGCTAGAGCGACAATGAGGAGGGATATATTGCAAGATATGTCAGTTAATTTCTCTTCCATCCTTGAAAATCTCTCCTCTGGTAGATCTCGAGGGTGTTTCTGAACATACTCACTGGCCATGTCTAGGGTTTTATGTTTTTCCTCTTAAAGCGATTCTTGGGTCCCTACAACATTCCCCAAATACCCAAAGAAAATTTTCTCTGATACCAATATGTTTTGTAAACTACCATGGATGTTCCATTGGATAGTTCTTCACAATAAATTTGAATATATTATTGATATATTCCTGTTAAGGCTGATTTCCTTTAGATATTATGTCCTTTAATTACTCATTTTTTGTTTAAAATGTATAAAATAACTGAAAGGTGAAAAATAGAGAACATAAATAAAAGTCTCAACCACCATCCACTATTAAAAAAAATATATAACCTAGGAAACCCAATAGGGGAGAAAACCCAGCTAGAAGGTGAGGCTTCTTTGCTTTATTTTCTTCAAATGCAAGTGCAAAGAAACAAATACCACTCCTATTTTATTCTCTCAAAATACCACTCCTAGATGCTCTTCTCAACTATGGAACAAATATAATGCTAAAGAATGGAACCCCTTGTCCACCTAGTGGCTTGGTATTTAACATAGCCAAATAACTATATAAGGGTAGGGTTTTGACATACTCAACCCTTAATTAGTGATAAGGTTTCTACCTTATAGAATCTTCTCAAAATTCCAAACATCGATATCCCCATATCTTTGAGTAAGGAGGGGTTTTCATGGCATCCACTCATATTATGGTGAATAACAAGGTAGGTTAGCTTGCGAGAGGCATAACTTTTACATATGCCCTTCTATTGAGGCATGTCTTAGGCCATTGGAAAGGTATCATGGTGTATAAAACCGTGATGGGTGTGGGAAAAAGTTTTGTGTTGAATTTTCTAACTCCAACACCTAGGTAAGTTGTTTAATAATGATTTCCTTGTTGTAAATAAAATTAGCAACTCACAAAACAAAATTCACTAACTAGAATAATCAACTTAAATAAATAGAATAAGTAATACTAGAAATCAAATTTCATTCACAATACACAGATATTCTTCCCTTCAAATCAACATATCAATAGAATAATATAAAATCATACAAGGGATCCCTTACCGGAAAAATGACCCTCAAAGAAATACAAAAAACTATAGATATCACCTAAAAACCGTAGAAACTCCTTCTTTGTTGTATGGTCATGTACAATCACTTTATCAAAACTGTATGCACCTTATTGCACGATAGCCTATGTATGTATGCGCTTTCTTACACTGTATCCCACACACACATGCACCCTAATTGACATGTATAGTGAGTACAACTATGTTCCTACTATTGTGTCTCTGATCTACAATATATTCTTCTACCTTTCCCCATTCTCTCTTCTCTCTATCCCGTACTGATATGTATATGAGATTCCTTCTCCACCTATCTAATATCTCCTTGAATCATATTTCTTCGTGATTCAATCTTGAGCAAAAGTCATTTTCTATCCAAAAGTATCTCTCTCCTTCACCCTAACCTTTCTTTTATAATATTGAGTTATGACCTAACCCTAAGCTCCAAAGGGATTAATGGTTTAGATTAGATCTCACTTCTCTTGAGATCAATGGATACTACTTAATTCACTAATGCTAATAGCTTTACATTTCATTAAATTAAACTCAACTATTAATAAAAACACTTTACTTTAATAATTTATTTGAACAAAGTAAACTACTAAGGTAGAAGGATTTACAAGACTTAAAAACATCTCAAAACTTAGACATGTGTGTAAGTACATATGTGATGGTACAAACATCAAAATTACATTTAATGCCCCAAAATAACTCTACGATGGGATCAATAATATAATATAACAATATAATATAATGATATTGATCAATTATGATTGAATTAAGATTTATTTTATTGAAGAATATTTTTTCAATATATAAATAGTCAATAATCAATGTTTCTTTAGATCAACAAAGGATTATTACTAGGCATTGAAATTTAATTAGTATTTAATTGGGTTAGTTAGAATCAAGTATTCTACAGTATAGCTTATTTAAATTCATTAACATTGTTTAGTGTGTAATTATTATTTAAGAAGAGATTATTTAGGCTAGCTAGAGCCTATTATACTATAATATATTTTGACAATTATTTGTGTGAAATTAGAGTTTAAGTGTTTTTATAAGCTTAAATAATATTTCTTATAATATTGTTAATGTTTAAATGATATATAGTTGGATTAATTAGAAAAGAAAAATATATTTTAAATAAAATACATTTTGTATACTCATTTAAAAGTAATCTGTTTAATTTTTATTATTAAACAACAAATTTATAATTAAAAGAAAATTTGACACATTAAATAACAATAAAAATTAAACAACAAATTTATAATTACAAGAAAATTTAACACATTAAATAACATTAAAATTGTTTTAAAAAGTATCACTGTAAATATAAAACAATTTCTTATAACTTTTTTTTTTATTTGGATTTGGAAARACAAATTTATAACTAAATAAAAACTTGAATATAAAAATATATAAAATATCAAATTTCCATTCCCATCTTTAAATAGAAASTGTAACACATCTTATGGATTCACTCTTCCAAATACACTTCTATTTTTTTAGTACAAGAGTCCAAATAATTATTAGTAATCATTATGAATAGGCATTGGATTATTCTAAAATATATTATAGAAAAGATCAAGAATTGATATTTTTTTTTTAAATAATTTCGAGAATGATTAAGTATGAATATATAGAAGAGTCCAAATAATTATTAGTAATTATTATGAATAGGCATTGGATTATTCTAAAATATATTATAGAAAAGATCAAGAATTGATATTTTTTTTTTAAATACTTTCGAGAATGATTAAGTATGAATATATAGAGTGAAGGAACTTGGTGAATCCATGTGGACGACTAAATAAGTTGAGGGTTATGTGAACCCACAAGTGTGGAGAGGAATACTCTTTGCAATTCTTTATTAAGAAAAAGGGGAAGTAGAAACATTGTAGAGCTACCAACACAAAGTTACAAATGTGGAGTGGGAGGTAAGGAGAAGGGAGTGAAGCATATAAGAAGAAGGTGAAGGATATAAGGAGATTTCTATGAAAGAGTATAAGGTAAGTGAGAATGGAGATTAAACATGTATATTTTTTATTAGATATGTGAGATTAATCTAGAGGATCAATGGAAAATAAAAGGATTAGGAAGAAAAGTGGGGTTACACATAATTATTCCATGTAATAAATCGCATCAATACTATCATATTAGATAATGGAATGTGCTATTTAGTGTTAGCTATGGAATATGGTATTTAGTGCTAACTATGTCAATAAACAATATAATGTTTACATAATTACTCTTTGTAATAAATCACATCAATATTGATCTATTAGATAATGGAATGTGGTATTTAATGTTAACCATGAAATGTGATATTTAGTGTTAACCATGTCAAGAATGAAATGTGGTATTTAATGTTAGCCATAAAATGTGGTATTTAGTGTTAACCATGTCAAGAGTATGATGTTCACCTTGAAATGTAAATATGATTTTTGGGGAAAAAACAAATATAGATTTAAGAAACAGAATTTTAATTACTTAAAAGACTCTTTATCATTTTACACTTGGAAATGGAGATAATGAAATATCCATTGAAAATTAGGATGACATGTGACTTTCATCCATGTTAATCATTTGAATTTGAAATCATTTGAATTTGAAAGCTGGAGTTTCAAAATTAATTGATGGTTRAACTACATGAGGTAAAATTCCTACTTAAAATTTGTTATCCTTTTCTTATATATGGGAGATCTAAGAATAAAGAAGAGTTATTATATATAATATAATTTATATTTTTATAATTTTTTTCAAATATATATAAAAAATTATTTTCACATTATATATAAAATCATATTAAAACTCAAATAAATATTGTATTATTAAACAATAATGTCAACCTGCAACCACTACACTTGTACTTGTACTTTCAATTAACCACTACACTTCTACTTGTACTTTCGATTATTGTAGATGACATCAATGCACAAATATTTCAATAGTAAATAACTTTACCATATAAACACTACCTCTACACGTAGATTCTCACTTATAATAAACATGCATATTAAACATATGCTATCTAGAATATAGTATTATATAAGTATAAGCAGCAGACGCCCGTTGCAGATCAACGTACTTTTTTCGATGAAAAGAGGAACCAAGAAAGAAGTAGGTCAAGTGAAAACTCCCGATCAAACGAGAATGGAAGGTGCACATGCTAAACATAGTCCTTTTCTTGAGAGAAGTATCTTAACATGGTACACTAAATTTCAAACACGAAAGGGACTTCGGTAGATGACTTCCTTTTTAAACACGTACAATCAGCGTGGGATACGGTGCCATCAAATCCGTATTATTCCGATGGTTTTTTCTTTTTAATCTTATCAAAATCGGATGTTTTTCATTTCTAATATGATTAAAATCCGATTGGAAATACTCAATTTTCTAGGATCTACAGCTCACAGGCGAACTGTGCGCAGCACAGAGACAAATATTGCCAGCCATAAGACTTTGTTGCTGAACACTCAAAACTTATTTTCCACTGAACAACCTACTGGATTTTACTCGAGGCTGTGATAAAACATACTTAATGAAATGATTTTTGGATGTAGAATAACAAAGTAATATGCTTAGCATATAAACTTAAAAATATACAATTGAAATACAAAATATCAAAATAATTGATATTAATAACGACACAACTTTATTACAAAATATAATAACTGAGACTTATTATAAATAAACATAATGTAGAAGTAAAACCCATAATTAAAATTGAGAAAGATAAAGAAAAACTCAACCCATAACTAAAATTGAAAAAAATAAAGAAGAAATCCTCTGCCTGATCACTGACTTAGACTGAGATTGAATAAACATGCGACTTTAAATTTGCAGACTGACCAATAAACCTAATGACAATTCCGTTCCGTTGATTAAAAAAACCACTGACAAATTAAAGGAAAGTGAAAGATCTGACATACCTGTAATTATTGTAAAAGTGTTTTCTTGTAATTACTATTTCCAGCAAATTTAGGTATTTCCAATCAAAATGTATTTTTTTAATCCTATTAAAAGTAAGGAATTTAACTAAATATTAGGTAAAGTGTATTCTTGTAATTACTATTTCCAACGAATTTAGGTATTTCCAACCAATTTAGGTCAAAGTGTATTCTTTTTAATCCTATTGAAAATAGGGAATTTAACTAAATATTCCAAATTGGCATTACACATTGGACAATACAACCTGCGATTTCCACTATTCTTCATTCACTGTATTTTAACGGGTAAGGGGCGATTTGAGTGCTCCGTATCAAACGCCAGTAGAAGCTAAACAGTCGTTCTCGAAGGCCATGTGAAAGACAAGAGACGAGGACAGTTTTTTGTTTGGGTACTATATATTCGTAATTTAGAATATTTACGTCGTGGCATATTCTTAGTCGTTGTCTAAAATCAATGGGTCAAATTTATTATTTATAACTTTCTTGCATTTATCAAGACATCGGTTAACATATTTACTTTTTAACATTTACCTAATCACATTAAAAAATTATTAAGAATATGTAAATGCCACTTTTAAATGATTAAGTAAGATTAAACCATGCAATCAAACGTTTCATATTACCACAAACGAATTACCACATACGTTTTATATTGGGGACACAGGTTTTCAGTCAATACCTTTCGGCGTTTTCAGCCGCGAGTTAACCGCTGTACTAGTTATGAGTCACACGCTGCTATTCACTTGCCGCAGATTTACCGCAGTAATCCTCCTCAGCAGGTGGAAGCTTATTCTGTTTTCTATATATAATCAAAGGCCCAACAAAAGACAAGCTATCAGGCGATTACAAGAAGAGAAGATCGTCAGCTGTGGAGTTGCAGAAGAAGAATATCTAACATGGGTAGATCTCCTTGCTGCTCAAAAGAAGAAGGGCTTAATCGGGGGCCCTGGACCGCCCAGGAGGATATGATTCTATGCGAGTACATTCGAATTCATGGCGATGGAAGATGGACAAATATCCCCCAAAAAGCAGGCGAGCCTCAACAAATCTGTTATACTAGTGTATTAATGCATTCTTAAATATGTATTTTTAGGTTAAATAGGAGGAGAGAATTTGTTTTGCAGGTCTTAACCGGTGTGGAAAGAGTTGTAGATTACGTTGGATCAACTATCTTCGCCCCGATATTAAACGGGGTAATATTTCCCAGGATGAGGAGGAGCTTATTATTCGGATGCATCGCCTTCTTGGAAATAGGTATGTGGAGAATGACTGAACGTGATTTATTCATGCGCAAAATTTTATTGAATCCTCATTGGATATACAGTTTTTGAATTGTGATTTGTGACGTACATTACCATTACCATGTATGAAGGTGGTCGCTGATAGCAGGACGGCTACCTGGGCGTACAGACAACGAAATCAAGAACTATTGGAATTCTCATCTGAAAAAGAAGCTGTTGCCAATACAAGAATTCTCAAAATCTCCTTCTCTCCTACCAAATGGCGTTATCAAATCCATACCTGTCAGAGTAACGAGGGCGGTGAAACACACTGAAATGGTAAGTCCAAATGGTTGCAACGGTTCTGGATGCAGTAAAGCTATACGTTCAGATAATTCCTTTAGTTTCTTTTTAGTATTGAAGAGACTGACTTCCTTCAACTCACCGTGTAACCTACTTGTGAAGAATCCGATCGCAGAAGATCATCCGGCGTGCATATCTGTTGCGAATCTGGGAGATACTAATCCGGTTGAAACAGAAGTTAGCAACTTCACTTTAGCAGACCAGCAATCCCCACATTGCGATCAGTTTGCGGGAAATCCAGCCACAATAGCCGAAAGTTTTTGTGATTTGAAAGAGCTGTTGTCACCGGACTGTAATCTGCTCTCTTCTGCGTCCATTTTTCGGACAGATTTTGGATTAGAAGAGTTCTACACGGGAGCAGAAACTAAAGAGTGTGAAGGTATGTGTTCTGATCCAAGCAATATGCAGTACATTAACAGTTCTACATTAGCCGATGATCAAGGAAGTGTCGAGATCTACGATACTGTACATGAAGTAGATTGGATTCGTGAATTAGATTGTATATGGAATTGACTATTTAAAAAATAAGTCAATCTGGAATCGAACCAATCCTCGAGTAGTGAAGTATGGCAAGGATAGTACCAAATTTCCTATTTGTTTGGAATAATTCAGTTTTAGTTTCATCGGTATATTACTATATCTGCACTTGAATTTAAGGGATTTAGAAAATTGTGATGTAATTAATATGCTTTTATTATAAATTGAATTTTTTATTTCTTTAACTATATTTAACATATTTTAATGTTTAAAAAACATTAATAAAAGTATTACAATATTATCATAGTTTTAATAATATAACATATTTTAATGTTTAAAAAACATTAATAAAAGTATTACAATATTATCATAGTTTTAATAATATAGGAAGTTAAAACTATTTGTATTATGATAAATATTTTTAAATTGAAATATAATTTGAAAATAGGTAAAATAATTTAAGTTGAAGTATTTTTCATCCTTAATCCTTTTATCTTCACACAAAGATGATGGATTATTTTATTCAGATTGTCCATTATCCACTTTTAATACGTAGTTAACAAAAGCCATTAAATTTAATAATATAATTTTTATCATTTAAATTTAAATTTTAAAATATATGATATATATTTTTTATTTTTTATGATTATTTTAATATTCAAATTTATATTAAAATATATGATTAATATATATATATATATATATATGATTGTTTTAATATTTAAATTTTAGTATTTATATTTATATTGTTGAAATCTATATAAATTTCATAAAAAAATATAAAAAACAATAAAAATAAAAAATTCCGTTATTTAAAAAATAGTTTATTCCTCTGTAAGGTCATATACCTCAATAGTTTATATTTATAATGTCGAAAATTATATAAATTTGATGAAAAATATAAAAACAATAAAATAAAAAATTATGTTATTTAAAAAATAGCTTATTCCTCTGTAAACACATATACATCAACGGCTCCAAGTGTTTACATCAAATTTGGATGGGAAAGGCCAGATCGATCCGAAAAGCCAATCTAATAATGTAATCATTAAACCCTGAAACAATAAGCGTTATAACTATATTTTCATCCTTGTTATGTTTGAAATAATAACGTTATTATAGGCTTGTATTGAAAAATATTTATATCTATTATTGGGTATATTTTGTTTCAAAATCTCACTGTGGTGAGAAATAGACAGCAAGATAATATACGGTAAAAAGAGTAGTTTTTATTCATTATTCAATTGCTTCAAACACTTTGATAATTTCAAAATTGATTTATTAGGGTTGTTCTAGCCTGCGTGTCATAGTTGTATATTTATGGTTGCCTTATTGTCATAGTTGTATATTTATGGTTGTGCTTGTATATTGTTTAGCAAATTAATTTAACAAAAAAATATTTTGCAAAATATAATAAAATAGAAGTTACAATAACCCATGCCCTAAGATCGTGAGGGAGTTGGTTATTTGGTTAGTTGGTCATTTGTTTATGTTTTTCTGTGGTACATAACATTTTTTTTATTGTCTCTTTTTTTTTATCTCTAATGAAATCATATATAAACAATCTTATGGATGTATTGGGAGAGAGTTTGAGAAGGGGATACCTAAATGAGTTTTGGAGTATGACATGTGGTTTTCACCTTGTTGACCGATATCTTATCATGTTCATTGATAACAAGTTGCTT
>JASDQU010106143.1:15376-35918 GCA_032191745.1 Picea mariana
TTGACATGTTGTGGGTGGAAATGTTATTGATTGATCTCATGTTTGTTGTAGAGAGGATAGGGACTATTTTATATTTAAATCTTGATTGGTTGTCAACTCCAAGGTGTATATTATTAATCGTAAGAGTGATTGATATCAAGAGTATGAAGGTTATCAATGATGCAAAGATTTTGAATATAAATAAGCCCATATTATTGCTTAAGTCTAAAATACCTAGACTAATCCAAAGCATCCTCATTAGTGGATTGTAGTGGAGGAGAATGGGGGGAAGTTACAGGCACCATGGATTTTGATTCAAAAAGTATAGAGGCTTGCACATTGTCTAATCTAGATGAGGGAAATTTGTCATTTCGCAAAAGATATCCTTAATTTGGTGATGTTAAGGATCCAAGGTTCAAATTTTGATCAAGATGATCTAAACAAGGGCCAAGAACTGAGGAAAGGGATAGAGCATATATGTTCCTTGATGAGTTTAAATTCCCAATATCGCAATGCATACTCTTTGGAATTCATTATTTTGGCCATTTGATTTTAACTGAAGGTGAGGCAAAGAGTAGTTGTGAAGAAGAAAAGATTTATTAACAAACATTCACATAGATGAGTGTGACCTTACTATATGAACATTTTTCTAGTGACTATTGAAGATTGTACAAATAGTTAGAAATTGTGGTTCAAATTACTCCATTGATTGCTTAATTGAAAAATGCAGGGACGTTGGATTTATTGCATTGTTTCTATTGAAATATGGGTACATTAGAGCTAGTGTCTAGGAGTTATGATGCTATGAAAAATAATTGAGCTATATTGAAAAAAATTATATGTTCTAATTGCATGTCACCATTATAAATATTTGACCTATGTGTTTGGTGTTACATTGTCCCAATATAGTCTTGATGTCACTGCAATGTGCATCCTCAATGATCAACTAGTTTGAACATAAAGAAAACACCTTTGACTTGTGCTTCCTATGATTGGAGGGTGAGAATTGCAGTGAGATATCAATAAAAAATACAAATGAATTGCCAAAAGTAGGCTCCATAGGGTTGGGAAATTAAGAGGTTCCTTTGTATGATTGATGGAGAGTTATATGATTCAGGGAGTAAAGGGGCTACATGCATCTCGGAAATGGGAAATTTTACAAATGTACCAAATGAAAAATTTCAGAATTCTCTTGTATTATATATATATATATAGAGAGAGAGAGAGAGAGAGCTTCTTGAGTGATAAATTCTATTTAAAGGCTTTATATTCTCCATTGCCAAGTGTTTCATGCATCTTGCTATTTGACCTAATTGATTGGAATGACCAATGGTAATACAATATATATATTTGGTTTCTAGTTTTGCATGTATTGATAAATCTGTGTTTATTGTATTTATGGTAAGATGAAAAAATAACATTGAACATCACACTCCATAACTAATGTGTCACATCCTTAATTCGAAGAGATTGAGATGATTGAATGATGAGGATATTAAAATGATCCAAGAAGACGAAACAGGGAAATAATGGGCCTTAGTGAAAGAAGAAAGGAATGAGGGAAATCATATTTGTTTTTTCGAAATGTCAAACCCGAGATTGATGTTTTTAGAGGAAAAATTCAAAAACATGGATATATAACCAACATGAATGTAGGGAAACTAGAAATTATGGTATGGAATTGTAGAGGGATACTTTGTAGGAGGGGTCATGGTTTCACGCCACTAGTATAATGAAATGACATCATACTAATAGTTTAAACCAATGAACACAAAAATTGTCGAGTTAATAAAATTCAACTAGAAGTTCCAAGAAGTAAGTAATCATAAATGGAAAGGGGGGATTGCATGCATAATAAAGGAGGAGTTACAATATGATACACAAATGAAGAAAACTAAAAAAATAAATCAATATGTCTCACTCAAAATAAAAGAGGGAAGCGATAGTACCTTCTAATCATTGTGTCATGGCATGTCCCAAAAACCAAAATTGTATATCAAGCAAGTGTTGCGTGGCAGCGTAGTCTCTGCCGGGTTGAATTGGGAATAAATGCACAGGGATGGGAAAAGGTTGCGGGGGAAGATGGAAACTGTAGTGGATATGTGGCAAGCAACATGAAGCACAGGTGGTATCCATGCAGTAAATGACACATGGCCTCTAGAGTTTCATTTATTTTTTGAAAGTATATAATCTATTTGCTATGTTGAAATTTTTTATGTATTTTGTCTGTATATGTGGTAGGAAAAAAAAATTATATTCAAATTAAATAAATACAATTTATTGACATTCAGAATAGTGGAAGATAAAAATTTATGATGACATAAATATAAAAGGAGATAAAAAACAATTTAATTTGAAATATATCAAATAAGTTACATATTCCTGGAAATTTAAATGCATTTTTCATATAGATTGGGATTGGGGATTCCATGGACCATAAGCATAGTGGAAGATAAAAAATTATGAGGACATAAATATAAAAGGAAATTAAAAACAGTTTTATTTGAAAAATATCAAAAAATAATATTGTTTGTTATAGATTCTTGGAAATTTAAATGTGTTTGTCATATAGACAGGGATTGGGGCTCTTGCAAACCATAAGAGAAACATGTACAAGAAATAGGATTGTAGAAAGAATAAGTGGGCGACGGTAGAGTGTAATACCTGAAAATAATAAATTGAAAGGTATTAGTCTTTGGATAGACATTTCTATTTTAAAAAGTGGAATAATTGGGTTGATAAACAAAGTAGGATGTGATCATTATAGGCTTACAATGATGGTACATATGACCCCTTTTGTTATTTTCTTGTTGATCCCTTTTCATTGATGCTGTCAACGACTAGTGGAATCATGGCAGCTACATGTTGCCTTTTGTCGGTGGCATGCTTCCATGTAGCTTCTCTTTGGGGCGACGTTGATCTCATTATGGATTTTTATGTTGAAAATTTCATTTTCTAATTCCCTCAAGCCGATAGAAATATAACGCAGAGCCTGATCAATTTCCTCATTTTGTACCAAATAGTCGACTAGCCAGTTGTTGATGTCATCTTGACCATATTCAAGGATGTTGTAAAACTTTTCCAAAGACAACACCTTAAAAATATCAACCTGTTTATCGAAGGATTGCTTAGTTAACGGAAAGGAGTTGACGATTAAGTTGGGGTCTTGGAAGTCATTTGTCCTTCCGGCTAAGTCTGTTCTGGTCATCTTTGTGAATAATTTTTCTTTCTTTTATATGGCTTGTTCACATGTCTAGACAATGAGATGCAGGTTCTTCACTTTTTCTTTCCAGCATGCATTTAATTGACCGATCCAGTTTTTGGATGAGATATCTTGTTGTTTTCTTCGCTTTTCTGTCATGTTGTTGACAATGGTGCCAAAAGGAAGGACCTTGTCTAAATA
The DNA here is from genome assembly GCA_032191745.1 of Picea mariana. Taxonomy (NCBI): domain Eukaryota; kingdom Viridiplantae; phylum Streptophyta; class Pinopsida; order Pinales; family Pinaceae; genus Picea; species Picea mariana. The sequence goes on from JASDQU010106143.1 coordinate 18,759, forward strand.
GAAATCTTCCTCATCTTTTAAATCAGATTGCAAATGTTTGAGCAAATTATGTGCCCTTGTTCCAAGGGAATTCATGGTTTATGATGTTTCCCACACCTCAATAATTAGTTTCATTCATTTCTTGATATTATTCTCCACATATACTCTACATGATGTGAGGACGATGGAGGATCCTTTTAACTTGGCTACAAGGGTGGAAGGCATGGAAATATCCAAAGGATTGGCAAGCAATGGCACATGAATCAAAGCTTCTTCCAATTCCTTGACCCGACCCCTTAGTCTGGCATTCTCGACCTCAATGCCTCCATTGGAATCATCAAGAGCATATTTGGTCACTATGTGAAGTTGAAAGATTTGGGATGGCCTCATTTTCGCAAGGTTAACCTCTAAATGATAATTTCCTTTCTTATTTTTTACATCTTTTTTTTCAATAATTAAGTTTTTGGACTCATTGTCAAAAACAATGCTATGGAACACGAAGGATTCATATTCGTCAAAAGTTTTGGTATCAAATATGTCCATTGGATGAATATGTTGGACCGAATCTCTAGGATGATCAAGGTGGCAGAGTGCACTATCCAGATCAGGGTCAACTTCCATGTTCTCACTCTCAATTTCGGGCTATTCCGCATGTCCCACAATTTTTTTTCTCTTCTTGTCAACTGGAAGCTTGTGAGAACTATAAATTTTAGGGTGAGGAGGGTCCTTATCTCCTGCTCTATTTGAAGAAATCTGATTTTTTGTGTTGCTATGGTGGTTCGTTGGAGCAATGCTCTGGGATGTCATACTTTTGGGAGTGTTATCCTCCCATTGAACACTCTTCTCACAAGGAAATTTTCCTTGTTGCTCATGTAACATCCCTTCTTCTTTTGTTACGACATCAAGCCTCACATAACTGCATTTTTTTTATTTTTTATTTTGGTGTGTGTGTGTGTGTAGAAAGGTAATAATGACATTATACTCAACATCGCAACATGATGATGAACACAATGCATGCAATGCACACAACAACAACATAATGACCAATCATAAAAGCACATCAAGCACCTAGAAGCAACGTATGACATTCGAACAACGAAGAATAAGAATGACTACCTGCTTATCCTACCCTACAATGGTTAGGACCTCCAGGACACATAAGAAACACTCAAGCCCAGGTTCCCATCGATTTTGACCATTTAACGTTTTAGGGATGGTGACTATTCTGAGGAATAGGGAGGTGTCTACATCCTGCTCGACACAAGCAGACCAAGTCTACTAAGCTAAAGACAATCATCCTAACATCTGAACGCACCCGAAATTAATTATGCAAGTAACTAGAACCCTTATAGTGAGCAACCAATCACATGGAAGGTTTACAACACCACGTACAAACATTAATTAATATTAAACAACAACCCCCTCAACAGGAAGCGCAAGCTAAAAATGACTTCATCAACAGCCCAACCATTAATCAAGGCTAAAAGGGCATTATCTATGACTTAAATTGGTGTTAATTACAGATTAATTAACCAGTCTAAATTGCATTAGTCAACGAGTTACCAACTGAACTTTAAAAATAAAGTAAATTTAAATAATTGCAAAATCCCAATTACTAATATCATATTATCTTATTATTCTTAGATTAAAAATACATTACATTTTATATATGATCCAATAACAACAAATTTTTATTAAATCAAACCTATATTAATTTATAGCTATGGAAATTTATATTATTAAAAGATAAAGGCAAGTGTTGTTTGAACCAATCTATTCATAACAAGAAATATAAAACCACCATTCTTTTTGTCAACATATGACAAATTCAATTCCACAACTTATTGGTGCAGGAATATTCTTAGCAGCCAAACCATTACGCCATGTAACAACATCTAAATCAACAAACCAGAAAACTGAATGCTAAGTCGTAAATCTTGATTTGAACAAAAACCTAAATCTTGATTTTAAGAATTTAAAATAAACAACAATGATAATTACTAACAAAAATTTACCTTTAGGTGCTTCATGACAATTGGGCAACTATTAGTGCATTCCAGAAGATCTGAACGGCATCACAGAGAAGATTTGGTCAATGGAGGGCATAAAGACAATTGCACAACTTTATCGGTTATAAATTAATAACTTACACTAAGCAGTTAATTTTGAAATAATATCTAATAAATTGTTTAACTATCACTATATGCCACATTATCCTAATAGCATTGTATATAAATTTTTATAAACAAAAAGTTTGTAACATTGGTTTAAGGAACCAGAAGTTTGTGATGTGAATACCTCTGTAAGACTTCGATATTTGTAGTGATATAATTCAGAAGTTTCAACAGAATGAATTCAGAAGTTTCAACTGACGCTGCATCGAATCTTGGGCAACCTTTAAGTATCGTTATCTAGAAAAGTAGTAATAGTGTGTAACAAAGAATTCAACCAGAACTAGGAGAATATTTATTGGCATACTCTATTCGTATTATTGAGCTTCTGTTGTTCCTGTAGTTTTCCAGCTGTGATGTTTTTGTTTTATGTAAAGTGGTGGGAGGAGTTAGAATGTAGTTTAAATGGCATTTTATGGTTTTTTTTTTTTTTTCCATCAGAACAGTATGGCTATCGCAACCCTAAGATATATGTTATAGCCATGAGACATAAAGATCCTATGGCATAGGTTCCATTCAAGAAGAAAGGTTTCACGCAGACATCCCAGCTTAAAACAAAATTCATGCTTTGAATCTTGTCTAGATTCGCCCTCACTTCCAAATTCGTGGGCAGTCCAACAAGGAATCATGGGAATAATTATGAGTGTTTGTCAAAATAGTTAATCACCCGCAAAGCCAGTATTTAGTTTCAAAAACCAATCATTAAAAATGTAGGTCTATACAGTCAAAGGACACAAGGATAGTAAATCGGACTGGAGCAGATTCACCAAGCATCATGTATCAACAACAGAAAAATTTTAGTGCGATCTCAGTCACGTTTTCCAGGAAGAGCGTGGCCAAGGATGCACCAGGAGGGCATTCTTAATTTTCCTTCCATTAATAAAAGGACATTTATTGTACCTATCCTGTCAAATGTTCCTCAAAAAGACACTCACTCAAGAAGTCACACAGAAAAAGAAAAAGAAATCGCTCAATAAAGAAGTCACCCCGATAGAAATTCACTCAATCATGAAGACGCACAGGTAAAAAGGAATTCGCTCAGCAATGAAGATGCACATGTAAATAAAGAATTCACTCAGCAATGAAGACACATAGGTAAATAAAGAATTCGCTCAGCAATGAAGATGCACAGGTAAATAAAGAATTCACTCAGCAATGAAGATGCACAGGTAAATAAAGAATTCGCTCAGTAATGAAGACGCACAGGTAAATAAAGAATTCGCTAAGAAATGAAGATGCACAAGTAAATAAAGAATTCGCTCAGCAATGAATATGCACAGGTAAATAAATAATTCTCTCAACAATGAAGATGCATAGGTAAATAAGGAATTTTCTCAACAATGAAGACGCATAGGTAAATAAATAACTTGGTCAACAATGAAGACACATAGGTAAAAATAAAAAGGTGATCGCAGTCCTCAAGCTATCAGAATGAGAAACATGGTCAATGTTTATGAAATTCCATCCCAAGAGTAAAAGGTTGGAAAAAAAATAACACACCCAATCCAGAAGACGTGGTGAAGGTATGCCAAAAATAATAAAGAAAAACAGGGTTAAATCGCTCTTCCAGTGCAAATGCAGAGTTATAAATTCATCCAAGAAAGTGCAGGGTTACAATTTTCCTTCAAACAATGCATCAGGGCACATGGTAAACCATCTTCCAAGGAAAACCTCAGAGGTGAAAGAAACACATGGGCATTCTATCAAGGTATAAAACGCACTGTGGAAGAAAAGGTTATGCCAACAACAAAAATTTCAGGGTTAAGGAAACACATCAGGCGCAAGATATCATTCAACCAAGGACAAATAATCATAGATAGACAGCTAATAGGTGCATCCTTCGCTCATCATCCTTGCACAGAAAAGCAGGGTGTTGAGATCCATAGGTCTTTTAATTCTAAGGCAATGACCATAGATCAGGATCCTGGCCGACTGCTGAGGCAAGGATAGGCGAGCTAGGAATGAAGGCAAAACAATCACATGGTTCACAGTCAACACCATAGGGATACCAAGTCATGCGGGGAATGAAGGCCATGGGAGTCAACAATCATTGAGCTAGGCTAAGAACAGTTTCAATCACCGAATTAAATAAACATCATTTTACTTTTCCATTAAATAAGCATATCCAAGCCTAAGTCCTAATACATTCTACCATACAAAATGAAGACAGCATACCATTGCCTGATCGCCCACTCTGAATGAGATCCCACGTGCTCCATGCAACTCCCACTTACCTACCATCGAGACTTCACCGGTGCCTCCCAGCTAATGCTAGGGGTACTCTTCTTCCCCCTTAGCCCCCTAAGCCGCAAAGGGGCCACACACACTATCCAGAGTTTTCAACTAGCTCCTAGCTCTCCTCGCAAGGCCGAGCTACCACTCCTCTCTGAGCTGGGTATCCCAACTCCCACAAGTAATTCAGTCAAGTAGATATTTCTACAGCATAACGTTACGCAAACAGAAGATCCCCTTTCATCCTTCTCCTTCCCTCATTACATAGAGTTTTGAACTTCTTTTCTTTCCTAAAATCTCATTTCATTAAAGTTTTAAAAATAAATTTCTAAAAATTCCTCACCGTACAAGTGTCCCCCATCCCCTACATTCCTCCATTATTTAATTTCTTTAATTAATTAATTGTCTTATTTCCCTCACCCACCTAGAGTTACTCCTAGAATCACTCCTAGGTGTCCCCAAAATATCTTATGGGTTTTAATAACTTTCCTTTTTATTAAATTGCTTGTTCAGTTTAAATTAGAAAGATCTTAAATGGTGGATGCTTTACTAAGTTTGACCTTCTGCTTTTTCCCTTAAGTTTACCCTTTTTCCCTTTTTATGGTTACCTCTTTTCCTATTTTCCTAAAATTTTAGATTTACCGTCTTTGCCCTTTTTAATTAGAACTCAAAAAGGCAAGTGTGGAAATTAACCATTTTTCCCTTTTCTTATTTAATTAGTATATTTCAATTTATCAAGGTAATAAAACAATTAATTCCCTTTTTTAATTTTAATCCAACATATTCTTTTGAAACAATTTATTTCTTACTCCCTTCATGTTACAAGATTTAACGAAGATCAAAATTATTATTCATGTGGTTTTTATTTTTATTATTATTATTTTTATTATTTTTTTTTTGAGAGACAAAATTTTACCACTAGCATAGTTTAGACTTAAACCTTAAATTTTCGTATTGGACGACATTTAGTTAGGGAATTTGTTTTAAAAATACTTAACATGTTATTCGTCCTAAGGGCATCTAGGTTCACTCCTCTATCATCAACAATGTGACGTGCCCTTCAGGATGCATTAGGTGCTCCAAGGGTGCCACTCGCCTCACCTGTTCCCTTGTGCGACGTGCCCTTCAGGATGCACTACGTGCTCCAAGGGTGCCACTCGCCTCTTGACTGACTTGGTAGACATCAATAACCCCTAGAGTCAACACTCTGCCCTGTGAACTTGTGGGAGACTAAGGGCTTCTATGGAATAAGGCCCCCGCCTTATTGCGTGCCCCTTAGAATCATCATGAGCGACTGTCACAGTCTTCCCTCATGACATCGTGGGTCCTCTTGAACTAGGTAATCGTTAACCTACAGTTCAAGCCACAATGGGAGTGCTAGTAGGCTATATTAGGGTTGTTTTCGACACCTCTCCCTCAACATCTCTGGTAGTCATGCGTGACCCCTTTACCCCATATGTGAGTCTGGTTGGCAAGCTATCATCAGCCTGCATCATCAACAAATCATTTTAGAACATATCCATATCATATCATCTAGTCAGATGCACTAATATCACAGTAAAACAATCAAACCCCAATGGTACACTCCTTGACTTGATCTAGAGTCCAAGGGGTTACATCGATACCTCTGCATCCTCGAGGTCCAAAACCCTGCACACTCAGTAAAACCAAGTCAATAGCACCCGTCTATGTTAATGTAGTAAAACAACATGTCATCAACCCATAACGCCTCATAATCAAAATCAAATGTTTTAATAGCATAATAATCTGGATCACTTGCCAGAAAGTGTCCTCAAAGCAGGGATGATTTTAAGGATGGAAATTTATTTTAAAATGTAGAAACCTTAGCGAATCTTACTTATCCTTCATATGCAAACTATAAATTTTTGGTGATATTTTTGTAAAAATATTCAAATTTCTAAGGATTTTATATAGTTTTTATAAATTTTTGGTGACTTTTAAGGTAAAATAATTTTATCCTATAGAACTTGGGTGAATCATTTTTAAAATAGCGAATCTTGTTTTTGGAAAACCCATGGAAAATTAGCCCATGAACGAAATTTATCCCTTGAAATCATCCATGCCTCAAAGAATAAGTTCACTCAGTGCGCTAGAGAGGGATGTTACATACACCCCCTCTTGGTCTAAACTTTGTCCTGAAGTTTCACAATATAAATGCCGAAATAAAGTGTATCACAGTATCATATGTCTATCTATCAAACAAAAATGGAAATTGCTGGTGCATATCATATGCATCCTCCCAGGTCGCCGAGTGTAGACTATAATTGTTCCACTGGACCTTGACCTGATCTATCGTTCAACGTCGTAGCTATCGAACGCGATGATCCAATATGTGTACCGGATCAGCCGTGAGCACCCCCTCGTCGGATACCTTCAAGGAACTCATGTCAATAACATGTGTAGGATCACTAATATAATGTCTCAAAACAGTTACATGAAAAACATCATGCATACGCCTTAAAGAATCAGGCAAGGCTAGTCGATAGGCCATGGGCCCCTTTCTCTCCACAATCTCGAAAGTGCCCATGAACCTAGGAGAGACTTTAGCTCCCTTCCCAAAATTGATCAAACTTTTATTCAGTTTAACCCGCAAGAATACTCGATCGTTGACCTCGTAACTATGGTTGACACAGTGTGCATCCGCATAACTCTTCTCTCGATCCTGCGCTTCTTTAATCCTTTGTCTTATTGTTTGAATTTTCTCTTCCATTTCTTGGATTGCTTCTGGTCCTACTAGGACCCTATCCTCAAGCCGATCCCAACTCAAAGGGGTCTGACACGGTCACCCGTAAAGAAACTCGAAAGGCGCCATCTTAATGGTGCTCTGGTAATTGTTGTTGTAAGTGAACTCCACTAGTGGCAAGAACTCTTCCCAATGCTTTTGTTGGTCCATCACGTACATGCACAACATGTCCTCCAAGGTCTGGTTTGTTCCTTCGGTCTTCCCGTCAGTCCCCAGGTGATGCGCAGTACTAAATTTAAGTTGGGTTCCCAAGGCTTCTTGGAAACTCGTCCAAAATCATCCAGTAAACACCGATCCTCGATCAGATATAATCCTCTTAGGCATGCCATGTAGCCTCACAATCTCACTGATGAAAAATCTATATATGTCAGGTTCCTGATACGTCGTATGCACATGAATAAATTGAGCACTCTTCGTCAGAGTGTCTACTACTATGAAAATCAAGTCATTTCTCCTTGCCGTTAGTGGCAATCCAACAATAAAATCCATCGAAATAACCTCCCATTTCGATTCCCGAATAGAGTGTGCTTATAGTAATCCTGTTGTGTGTCTATGTTTAGCCTTTACCTGCTGACATTCTAGAAATCTGGAAACATAGTTGACTATGTCTGCCTTCATTCCCTTCCAGAAGAATAAGGGTTTAAGGTCTTCCCTCATCTTTGTTACTCCCGAGTGAGCCATGTAAACTACTCTATGAGCCTTGCTCAGGATCAACATCCTCAACTCGTCATTCGGCAGTACGTAGATATGATTTTTAAACCTCAATAAACCATCACTATCAAATGAAAACCCTTCAAATCATGGTACCATCATTGTGTTTTGTCCGATAAAACCCTCAAACTCTTTGTACCAGTCATCGTCACGCTGTAAAGTGAGAATATTTTCACGTAGATTCGTCTAAAGTGGCAGCACCGAAAAGATGCGTGGTCTCCAACTCAATGCATCCACCACTCAGTTCACTATTCCTTTTATGTAGGTAATCTCAAATTCGTACCTGCTAAGCAATTCTGACCAACGTTGTTGTCGCGCATTCAGGTCGCTTTGCGTAAAAATGTGTTGTAGTCCACAATGGTCAGTATTTAGTTCAAATTTTCTTCCAACAAGGTAGTGTCTCCAAACCTTCAGGGCATATACGATGGCTAACAACTCCAAATCGTGTGTCGCATAGTTGTCCTCATGCCTTCTCAGTTTCCTCAAAATGTAAGTGATTACTCATTCGTCTTGCATCAAGACTCCGCCTAAGCCTTCCTTGGATGCGTCAATGCATACCAAGAAGTCTGTGTCCATGTCTGGGACCTTTAGTATCATTGTTGTTGTCAACAACTCCTTGAGCCTCTAAAATTCTTCCACACATTTCTCGGTCCAAGCAAACTTCTTGTTTTTCTTCTGCAATTTCATGATCGGATTTGCTATCTTCGAAAACCCTTCTATGAACCGTCGATAGTATCCTGCTAAACCCATGAAGCTACACACTTCCAGGACATTCGTTGGCACAGGTGATTCCATGATAGCCTCGACCTTTGTTGGATCCATTGTGATGCCTTCGTCAGAGATGACATGCCCTAAGTAGTGAATCTTCGATTGATAAAATGAGCATTTGGACAACTTCCCATAAAATTTTTGCTCTCGCAAACACTATAGTACCAAGTGCAAGTGCTCTTCATGTTCCTCCGTTGTCCGAGAGTAGATCAAAATATCGTCAATGAATACTTGGATGAACTTGTCCAAGTAATCACAGAACACCCCATTCATCAAACTCATAAATACCCCTGGGGCGTTTTTCAATCCAAATGGTAAAACAGTAAACTCATAATGTCCAAACCTCGTCTTAAAGGTGGTCTTAGGGACATCATCCTCCTTGATCCATAACTGGCGATACCCTGATCGCAAATCAATCTTGGAGAACACCGTCGCACACTTCATTTGATCGAACAGATCATTAATCCTTGGCAAAGGATATTGATTCTTGATTGTGGCCTTGTTCAATTGATGGTAGTCAATGTAGAGCCTCCATGACCCATCCTTCTTTCATATGAAAATAACAGGTGCACCCCACGATGACACACTAGGACGTATCAGTCCCAGGTCTAGCAACTCCTTCAGTTGCATTTTCAACTCTTGTAACTCTGGGGTCGACATCCGATAAGGCATTCTTGCTATCGGTTCAATCCCTGGTTTTAGGTCTATGGTAAACTCCAATTCCCTCTCTGGTGGCATCCCAGGTAACTCCTCTGGAAACACATCTGCAAACTCTCTCACCATCGAAAGGTGTTCTAGACCTTCCTCTACTCCCTTCTCATTTAATGCAAGGATCGCATAAAGCTTGAACCCCTTGCACATGCTCTTCTGAAGTTGCAAGGAAGAGATAAACCTCAAGGAAACTCCTTGGTTTTGGCCTACAATCACACGTCTTTGTCCCTCGTCATCGACCAAGCTCAACCATTTTGTCTTATAGTTGATTATTTCCTCATGCAATTCCAGCCAATCCATACCAATCACGACATTATAAGATACTAGGATCATGACGTATAGGTTGGCCCTTATGACAAACTCTCCCAGGTTAAGGAAACAACCCGTAACCTTTCCTCCAACCTTTTGTTTGGCTCCTGAGGCCATATCTTTTAAGCTAAACTCGTCCTGTTCGACTGCATTTACCTTAATCATTTTTAGCGCTACACCAGAAATGAAACTCTCAGTAGCACAGAGATCTATAAAAATACTAAGTGTCTGGTTAGAGACAGTACCTGTCTTCTTGAGGACAGTCCACTGATGGTCTTCTTGGCAGTTATTCACTGCTGCATGAATCTGATGGGCCTTGCCCATATCTCCCACAGTAGTGGGTTCATCTCTAATCCTCTCCACCATGTAGTCATGCTAGTATTGTGGCTCCCCACACGTCCAACACCCCTTATTTGGCCCAGTAGTCCTAGTACCCGAAGTAGAAGATGACAACCCTCAGGCCTGGAATCATGGTTTGTTCTGTTAAACAGGCCTAAACTGCTGTTGTTGTGGTCGACACTACTGTTTATGTTGTGGTCCCCAATAAGGTTTCCATTGTTGAGGCGTCAATCGTTGAGGTGTAGTGAAAGTCGATCCCCTATGGAAGCCACAATATCTTGACATATGTCTGGCTGGTGTATGATGCTTCTGTGCTCTAGATGACACCTGCCCTGCTGGTCTCGTTGGAGTCCTGGTCTGACCCCTTCTTATAAGCTCCTCCTCTACTATGAGGGCCTTCTAGACAATATCATGCAAGGTTTGAGGCATCAAAATCCTAACCTTTGCATGTATGTTGCCATTAAGGCTGAACACAAACCTATTGACCTTAAGTTTCTTAGTGTTAAGGTGCGGAGCATCTCCATAAAATAGACCTCGTAATCAGGCACTATATGACCGCCCTATCGTAAGGTGTTGAACTCGTTGACTGATGGTCAATGAATTCCTTTGAAAGGTACCTCCCTCGAAATTGTTCCTCGAACAGTTCCCATGACACGTCTTCGATGACCATGTTCAGCTGCGGTATGAGTGTCTTCCACCATAGAAGAGCGCTACCCTTCAGTTGAAAGGCCACCATGCGGACCTTCATGTTGGAGGTATAATCATGAAGTGCGAAGCACATCACCATGTTCTCCAACCATGGCTCAGTGGCTGCATCGTCTGGGGCACCAAAGAACTCGGGAAATTTGACCTTCTCGATTTTACTGTGAATTCTACCAATACCGACCAGAGCGCGCGGTGGAACCTCAGTGAGTGATGGTGCCCTGGCCTCATCTCTGTCCAAACGGCTGATTAGTGCCTTAGAAATGTGCTGAAAAGATCTCATTATTCTGACCACATCACTAATTTCTATCTTCTCCTATCTGACAGCCTGCTCGTCTCCCTGGGGGTTAGATCCCTCAGGCATGGATGCTACTGGAGGCATTGTGCCTCCTCCCCTAGAACCTCGTCATCTTCTTTCATGGCGTCCTCTAACCATGATTACCTACATGAATACAAGTAAACTGAATTAGTAACATTATAATCAAATCATATCAATGAAAGTTGTAGCGATCCCAAGTCACGGGTTGAACCCCGCTCTGATACCACATGTAACATCCCTTCTTCTTTTTTTACGACATCAAGCCTCACATAACAAGTGAAAAATTTATTTATTTTGTGTGTGTGTGTACAAAGGTAATAATGACATTATACTCAACAACGCAACACGATGACAAACACAACGCATGCAACGCACATAACAACAACATACCGACCAATCATAAAATCACATCAAGCACCTGGAAGCAATGTACGACATTCGACCGACGAAGAATAAGAATGACTACCCGCCCGTCCTACCCTACAATGGTTAGGACCTCCAGGACGCATAAGAAACACTCAAGCCTAGGTTCCCATCAATTTTGACCATTTAAGTTCTCAAGGCTGGCGAATGTTCTGAGGAACAAGGAGGTGTCTACATCCCGCCTGACACAAGAAGACCAAGTCTACTAAGCTAAATACAATCATCCTAACATTCGAACGCACCCGAAATTAATTACACAAGTAACTAGAACCCTTACAGTGAACAAACAATCACATCGAACATTTACAACACCACATACAAACATTAATTAATATTAAACAACAACCCCCTCAATGGGAAGTGCAAGCTAAAAATGACTTCGTCAACAACCCAACCATTAATCAAGGCTAAAAGGGCATTATCTATGACTTAAATTGGCGTTAATTATAGATCAATTAACCAGTCTAAATTCCATTAGTCAACGAGTTACCAACTGAACTTTAAAAATAAAGTAAATTTAAATAATTGCAAAATCCCAATTACTAATATCATATTATCTTATTATACTTAGCTGAAAAAGACATTACATTTTATATATTATCCAATAACAATAAATTTTTATTAAATCAAACCTATATTAATTTATAGCTATGGAAATTTATATTATTAAAAGATAAAGGCAAGTGTTGTTTGAACCAATCTATTCATAACAAGAAATATAAAACCACCATCCTTTTTGTCAAGATATGACAAATTCAATTCCACAACTTATTGGTGCGGGAATATTGTTAGCATCCAAACCATTATGCCATGTAATAGCATCTAAATCAACAAACAAGAAAACTAAATGCTAAGTCGTAAATCTTGATTTGAACAAAAACCTAAATCTTGATTTTAAGAATTTAAAATAAACAACAATAATAATTACTAACAAAATTTTACCTTTAGGTGCTTCACGACAATTGGACAACTATTAGTGCATGCCAGAAGATCCGAACGACATCGCAGAGAAGATTTGGTCAATGGAGGGCATAAAGACAATTACGCAACTTTATGGGTTATAAATCAATAACTTACACTAAGCAGTTAATTTCGAAATAATATATAATAAATTGTTTAACTATCACTATATGCCACATTATCCTAACAACATTGTAGAGAAACTTTTATAAACGAAAATTTTGTAAGATCGGTTTTAGGAGGAAAAAGTTTTTTATGTGAATACCTCTATAAGACTTCGATATTTGCAGTGATATAGTTCAGAAGTTTCAACAGAATGAATTCAGAAGTTTCAACTGACGCTGCATCGAATCTTGGGCAACCTTTAAGTATCGTTATCTAGAAAAGTAGTAATAGTGTGTAACAAAGAATTCAACCAAAACTAGGAGAATATTTATTGGCATACTCTATTCATATTATTGAGCTTCTGTTGTTCCTGTAGTTTTGTAGCTGTGATGTTTTTGTTTTATGTAAAGTGGTGGGAGGAGTTAGAATGTAGTTAAAATGGCATTTTATGGGTTTTTTTTTTTTTTTTTGCATCAGAACACTATGCCTATCGCAACCCTAAGATATTTGTTATAGCCATGAGACATAAAGATCCTACAACATATATGTCATTCAAGAAGAAAGGTTTCACACAGATATCCCATATTAAAACAAAAGTCATCCTTTGAATCTTGTCTAAATTCGCCCTCACTTCCAAATTCATGGGCAGTCCAACAAGGAATCATGGGAATAATTATGAGTGTTTGTCAAAAGAATTAAGCACCCGCCATGCCAGTATTTAGTTTCAAAAACCAATCATTAAAAACGTAGGTCTATACAGTCGAAGGACGCAAGGATATTAAATCGTACTGGAGTAGATCTGTCAGGCATCATGTATCAACAATAGAAACATTTTAGTGCGATCTTAGTCACGTTTTCCAAGAAGACCGTGGTCAAGGACACACCAGGAGGGCATTCTTAATTTTCTTGCCATTAATAAAAGGACATTCCTTGTACCTATCCTGTCAAAAGTTCCTTAAAAAGACACTCACTTAAGAATTCGCATAGAAAAAGAAAAAGAAATCTCTCAATAAAGAAGTCGCCCTGGTAGAAATTTTCTCAATCATGAAGACGCACAGGTAAAAAGGAATTCGCTTAGCAATGAAGACGCACAAGTAAATAAAGAATTCACTTAGCAATGAAGACGCACAGGAAAATAAAGAATTTGCTCAGCAATGAAGACACACAGGTAAATAAAGAATTCACTCAACAATGAAGACGCACAGGTAAATAAAGAATTCGCTTAGCAATGAAGACGCATAGGTAAATAAAGAATTCGCTCAACAATGAAGACGCACAGGTAAATAAAGAATTTGCTCAGAAATGAAGATGCACAGGTAAATAAACAATTCGCTCAACAATGAAGATGCACAGGGAAATAAAGAATTCGCTCAACAATGAAGATGCACAGCGAAATAAAGAATTCACTCAACAATGAAGATGCACAGGTAAAAATAAAAAGGTGATCGCAGCCCTCAAGCCTTCAGAATGAGGAACGTAGTCAAGGTTTATGAAATTGTAGCCCAGGAGTAAAATGTTGGCAAAACAATAACACACCCAATCCGGAATACGTGGTGAAGGTATGCCAAAAATAATAAAGAACAACAGGGTTAAATCACTCTTCTAGTGCAAATGCAGAGTTATAAATTCATCCAAGAAAGTGCAAGGTTACAATTTTCCTTCAAATAACGCATCAGGGCACAGAGAGAACCATCTTCCAAGGACAACCTTAGAGGTGAAAGCAACACAGGGGCATTCCAGCAAGGTATAATACTCACAGTGGAAGAAAAGGCTATGCCGACAAAAAAAAATTTAGGGTTAAAGAAACACATCAGGTGCAAGATATCATTCAGCTAAGGACAAATAATTAGAGGTAGATGGCTAACAGATCTATCCTTTGCTCATCATCCTTGCACAGAAAAGTACGACGTTAAGATCCATAGGTCTTTTAACGCTAAGGAGACGATTGTATATCAGGCTCCTGGCCAACTTCTCAGGCAAGGACTGGCGAGCTAAGAATGAAGGCAAAACAATCGCATGGGTCACAATCAACACCACAGGGCTGCCAAGTCATGCGGGGAACGAAGGCCACGGGAGTCAACAATCATCAAGCTAGGATAAGAACAGTTTCAGTCGCTGAATCATCATTTTACTTTTCCATTAAATAAGCAGATCCAATCCTAAGTCCTAATACATAATACCATACAAAATGAAGAGTTTGTATCGTTGCTTGATCACCCACTCCGAATGAAGTCCCACACGCTCCNCCCAACTCCCATCAAGCTAGGATAAGAACAGTTTCAGTCGCTGAATCATCATTTTACTTTTCCATTAAATAAGCAGATCCAATCCTAAGTCCTAATACATAATACCATACAAAATGAAGAGTTTGTATCGTTGCTTGATCACCCACTCCGAATGAAGTCCCACACGCTCCATGCAACCCTCACTCGTTGACTGTAGTGACTTCACCAGTACCTCCCAGCCAATGCTAGGGGTACTCTTCTTCCCTCCTAGCCCCACAAGCTGCAAAGGGGCTACACACACTATCCAAAGATTTCGACTAGCTCCGAGCTCACCTCGCAAGACTGAGCTACCACTGCTCTCCAAGATGGGTATCCCAACTCCCACAAGTAAATCAATCAAGTAGATATTTCTGCAGTGTAACGTTACGCAAACAGAAGATCCCCTTTCATCATTCTCCTTCCCTCATTATATAGAGTTTCGAACTTCCTTTATTTCCTAAAATCTCATTTCATTAAAGTTTTAAAAATAAATTCCTAAAAATTCCTCTCCATACAAGTGTCCCCCATCCCCTACATTCCTCCATTATTTAACTTCTTTAATTAATTAATTATCTTATTTCCCTCACCCACCTAGAGTTACTCCTAGAATCACTCCTAGTTGTTCCCAAAATCTCTTATGGGTTTTAATAACTTTCCTTTTTATTAAATTGCTTGTTCAATTTAAATTAGAAAGCTCTTAAATGGTGGATGCTTTACTAAGTTTGACCTTCCACTTTTTCCCTTAAGTTTCCCCTTTTTACCTTTTTATGGTTACCTCTTTTCCTAGTTTCCTAAAATTTTAGATTTTCCCTCTTTTTTTTTTTAATTAGAACTCAAAAAGGCAGGTGTGGAAATTAACCATTTTTCCATTTTCTTATTTAATTAGTATATTTTAATTTATCAAGGTAATAAAACAATTAATTCCCTTTCTAAATTTTAATCCAACAGATTTTTTTGAAACAATTTATTTCTTACTCCCTTCATGTTACAAGATTTAACGAAGATCGAAATTATTATTCATGTGGTTTTTATTATTATTATTATTATTATTTGAGAGATAATATTTTACCACCAGCATAATTTAGACTTAAACCTTAAATTTTTGAATTGGACGAAATTTAATTAGGGAATTTATTTTAAAAATACTTAACACGTTATTCGTCCTAAGGCCATATAGGTTCATTCCTCTATCATCAACAATGTGACGTGCCCTTCAGGACGCACTAGCTGCTCCAAGGGTGCCACTCGCTTGATCTGTTCCCTTGCACGATGTGCCCTTCAGGACGCACTACGTGCTCCAAGGGTGACACTTGCCTCTTGACTGACTTGGTAGACATCAATAACCCCTAGAGTCAACACTCCACCAGGTGAACTTGTGGGAGACTAAGGGCTTCTAAGGAATAAGGCCCCCACCTTATTGTGTGCCCCTTAGAATCATTGTGAGCAACTGTCACAGTCTACCCTCACAACATCATGGGTCCTCTTGAACTAGGTAATTGTTAACGTACAGTTCGAGCCATGGCAGGAGTGCTAGTAGGCTGTGGCAGGACTACTGTCTACACCTCTCCCTCAACATATCTGGTAGTCATGTGTGACCCCTTTACTCCATATGTGAGTCTAGTCGGCAAGCTATCGTCAGCCTGCATCATCAAAAAATCATGTGAGAACATATCCATATCATATCATCTAGTCAGATGCACTAATATCATAGTAAAACAATCAAACCCAAATGGTACACTCCCTGACTCGATTCAGAGTCCAAGGGGTTCCATTGATGCGTCTGCATCCTCAAGTTCCAAAACCCTGCACACTCAGTAAAACCAAGTCAATAGCACCTATCTATGTCAATGTAGTAAAACAACATGTCATCAACCCATAACACCTCATAATCAAAATCAAATGTTTTAATAGCATAATAATACAGATCACTTGGGAGAAAGTGTCCTCAAAGAATAAGTTCGCTCAGTATGCCAGAGCGGAATGTTACATTGCTTGTACAATCCAGTGGTGCTTTGTAGTGTGTATATATCGCCAACACAAAAAACAGAAGCGTTGTCGTCAATGTCTCTATTTTCAGGCAGGTGTTTTTTTTGAAAAAATAATTTTCGAAGCCAAGTGTTTGTAAATGTTGTAAAAGAAAATTATTGGGGTTGAAAGCTCTTAGGATTTCATAATATCTTAGGTTCAAGTTGTTAAAATGGGATATGAATTCGTCAATGTTTTTGGCATTTTTCAACACGAAGTTCCCGACTTTCCAAGGCATAGGAATGAACTATTTTTTTCTCTTCTCTTGGAATAGATGCAACAAGTATATATATTTCCTTTCTACTTATGTAACAAACATTTTTTCCATAACATCACATGGAATAAGAGCATGTTTTTCCCTGGAGCCAAAAATCCTTA
>JASDQU010106143.1:35938-46720 GCA_032191745.1 Picea mariana
TGTTTTAGTTTATTTTATTAGTTTCTAGTTTCCTTAGGTTAGATTATTTAGCTCAGATCATTTTCTCTTTGGTTTCCTTAGGAGACCTTAGAGCGGCCAACGGAGCCGTTAAACTCGTCAGGGTGGTCCATTCCAAACGGCTTGGGTTATTTAGACAACCCTGGACCGGTTCCACTCTCCCAGTTGACGGATGGACTGTTTCGCCCGTCAACAAGTACCAAGTGCAAGTGCTCTTCATTTTCCTCCGTTGTTCGAGAGTAGATCAAAATATCATCAATGAATACTTGGATGAACTTGTCCAAGTAATCGCAAAACACCCCATTCATCAAACTCATAAATACCCTTGGGGCGTTTTTCAGTTCAAACGGTAAAACAGTAAACTCATAATGTCCAAACCTCATCTTAAAGGTGGTCTTAGGGACATCATCCTCCTTGATCCATAACTAGCGATACCATGATCGCAAATCAATCTTGGAGAACACCGTCGCACACTTCATTTGATCGAACAGATCATTAATCCTTGGCAAAGGATATTGATTCTTGATTATGGCCTTGTTCAATTGATGGTAGTCAATGCAGAGCCTCCATGACCCATCCTTCTTTCGTATGAAAATAACAGGTGCACCCCATGGTGACACACTAGGATGTATCAGTCCCAAGTCTAGCAACTCCTTCAGTTGCATTTTCAACTCTTGTAACTTCGGGGTCGACATCCGATAAGGAATTCTTGCTATCGGTTCAATCCCTGGTTTTAGGTCTATGGTAAACTCCAATTCCCTCTCTGGTGGCATCCCAGGTAACTCCTCTGGAAACACATCTGCAAACTCTCTCACCATCGGAAGGTGTTCTAGACCTTCTTCTACTACCTTCTCATTTAACGCAAGGATCACATAAAGCTTGCACCCCTTGCACATGCTCTTCTGAAGTTTCAAGGAAGAGATAAACCTCAAGGAAACTCCTTGGTTTTGGCCTACAATCACACATCTCTATCCCTCATTATCGACCAAGCTCAACCATTTCGTCTTATAGTTGAGTATTGCCTCATGCAATTCCAACCAATCCATACCAATCACAACATTATAAGATCCTAGGATCATGACGTACATGTTGGCCCTTATGAAAAACTCTCCCAGGTTAAGGAAACAACCCATAACCTTTCCTCCAACCTTTTGATTGGCTCTTGAGGCCATCTCTATAAAGATAAACTCGTCCTGTTCGACTGCATTTACCTTAATCATTTTTAGTGCTACACCAGAAATGAAACTCTCAGTAGCACTGAGATCTATCAAAATACTAAGTGTCTGGTTAAAGACGGTACCTGTCTTCTCGAGCACAGTCGACTGATGGTCTTCCTGGCAGTTATTCACTGCTGCATGAATCTGATGGGCCTTGCCCATATCTCCCATGGTAGTGGGTTCGGCAGATCTAGATGCTCTAGTCCTCTGCACCGGGTAGTCATGCTAGTAGTGTGGCTCCCCACACGTCCAACACCCCTTCTTTGGCCCAGTAGTCCTGGTACCCGAAGTAGAAGATGACAACCCTCTGGCCTGGAATCCTGGTTTGTTCTGCTAAACAGGCCTAAACTGCTGTTGTTTTGGTCGACACTGTTGTTGATGTTGTGGTACCCAATAAGGTGTCCGCTGTTAAGGCATCGATCGTTGAGGTGTAGTGAAAGTCGATCCCCTCTGGAAGCCACAATATCTTGACATATGTCTGGCTGGTGTCTGATGTTGCTGTGCTCCGAATGACACCTACCCTACTGGTCTCGTTGGAGTCCTGGTCTGACCCCTTCTAATATGCTCCTCCTCTACTATGAGGGCCTTCTAGACAACATCATGCAAGGTTTGAGGCATCAAAATCCTAACCTTTGCACGTATGTTGCCATTAAGGCCGAACACGAACCTATTGACCTTAAGTTTCTTAGTGTTAAGGTGTGGAGCATCTCCATAAAATAGACCTCGTACTCAGGCACTGTATGACCGCCCTGTCATAAGGTGCTGAACTCGTTGACTGACACTCAATGAATTTCTTTGAAAGGTACCTCCCTCAGAACTGCTCCTCGAACAGTTCCCATGACACGTCTTCGACGACCATGTTCAGTTGCGATATGAGCGTCTTCCACCATAGAAGAGCGCTCCCCTTCAGTTGAAAGACCACCATGCAGACCTTCATGTTGGAGGTATAATCACAAAGTGCGAAGCACATCACCATGTTCTCCAACCATGGCTCAGTGGCTGCGTCATCTGGGGCACCAAAGAACTTGGGAAATTTGACCTTCTCGAGTTTACTGTGAATGCTACCAATACCGACCAGAGCGCGCGGTGGAACCTCAGTGAGTGTTGGTGCCCTGGCCTCATCTCTGTCCAAACGGCTGATTAGTGCCTCAGACATGTGCTGAAAAAATCTCATCATTCTAACCACATCACTAATTTCTATCTTCTCCTATCCAACAACCTGCTCATCTCCTTGGGGGTTATATCCCTCAGGCATGGATGCTACTGGAGGCGTTGCACCTCCTCCCCTAGAACCCCGTCGTCTTCCTTCGTGGCGTCCTCTAACCATGATTACCTACATGAATACAAGTAAACTCAATTAGTAACATTATAATCAAATCATATCAATGAAAGTCGTAGCGATCCCAAGTCACAGGTTGAACCCCGCTTTGATACCACATGTAACATCCCTTCTTCTTTTGTTACGACATCAAGCCTCACATAACAAGTGAAAAATTTATTTATTTTTGTGTGTGTGTGTAGAAAGGTAATAATGACATTATACTCAACAACGCAACACAATGATGAACACAACACATGCAATGCACATAACAACAACATACCGACCAATCATAAAAGCACATCAAGCACCTGGAAGCAATGTACGACATTCTACCGACGAAGAATAAGAATGGCTACTTGCCTGTCCTACCCTACAATGGTTAGGACCTCCAGGACACATAAGAAACACTCAAGCCTAGGTTCCCATCAATTTTGACTATTTAAGTTCTCAAGGCTGGCGAATGTTTTGAGGAACAAGGAGGTGTCTACATCCCGCCTGACACAAGAAGACCAAGTCTACTAAGCTAAAGACAATCATCCTAACATCCGAACACACCTGAAATTAATTACACAAGTAACTAGAACCCTTACAGTGAACAAAAAATCACATCGAACGTTTACAACACCACATACAAACATTAATTAATATTAAACAACAACCCCCTCAACGGGAAGTGCAAGCTAAAAATGACTTCGTCAACAACCCAACCATTAATCAAGGCTAAAAACACATTATCTATGACTTAAATTGGCGTTAATTACATATCAATTAACCAGTCTAAATTCCATTAGTCAACGAGTTACCAACCGAACTTTAAAAATAAAGTAAATTTAAATAATTGCAAAATCCCAATTACTAATATCATATTATCTTATTATACTTAGCTGAAAAAGACATTACATTTTATATATTATCCAATAACAATAAATTTTTATTAAATCAAACCTATATTAATTTATAGCTATGGAAATTTATATTATTAAAAGATAAAGGCAAGTGTTGTTTGAACCAATCTATTCATAACAAGAAATATAAAACCACCATTCTTTTTGTCAAGATATGACAAATTCAATTCCACAACTTATTGGTGCAGGAATATTGTTAGCATCCAAACCATTATGCCATGTAATAGCATCTAAATCAACAAACGAGAAAACTAAATGCTAAGTCGTAAATCTTGATTTGAACAAAAACCTAAATCTTGATTTTAAGAACTTAAAATAAACAACAATAATAATTAATAACAAAATTTTACCTTTAGGTGCTTCACGACAATTGGGCAATTATTAGTGCATGCCAGAAGATCCGAACGACATCGCAGAGAAGATTTGGTCAATGGAGGGAATAAAGACAATTACGCAACTTTATGGGTTATAAATTAATAACTTACACTAAGCAGTTAATTTCGAAATAATATATAATAAATTGTTTAACTATCACTCTATGCCACTTTATCCTAACAACATTGTAGAGAAACTTTAATAAACGAAAAGTTTGTAACATCGGTTTTAGGAGCCAAAAGTTTGTGATGTGAATACCTCTATAAGACTTCAATATTTGCAGTGATATAATTCAAAAGTTTCAACGGAATGAATTCAGAAGTTTCAAATGATGCTGCATCGAATCTTGGGCAACCTTTAAGTATCGTTATCTAGAAAAGTAGTAATAGTGTGTAACAAAGAATTCAACCAGAACTAGGAGAATATTTATTGGCATACTCTATTCATATTATTGAGCTTTTGTTGTTCCTGTAGTTTTGTAGCTGTGATGTTTTTGTTTTATGTAAAGTGGTGGGAGGAGTTAGAATGTAGTTAAAATGACATTTTATGTTTTTTTTTTTTTTTTTTGCATTAGAACACTATGCCTATCGCAACCCTAAGATATATGTTATAGCCATGAGACATAAAGCTCCTGCAACATATATGTCATTCAAGAAGAAAGGTTTCACGCAGATATCCCATCTTAAAACAAAAGTCATCCTTTGAATCTTGTCTAGATTCGCCCTCACTTCCAAATTCATGGGCAGTCCAACAAGGAATCATGGGAATAATTATGAGTGTTTGTCAAAAGAATTAAGCACCCGCCATGCCAGTATTTAGTTTCAAAACCCAATCATTAAAAATGTAGGTCTATACAGTCGAAGGACGCAAGGATATTAAATCGGACTGGAGTAGATTTGTCAGGCATCATGTATCAACAATAGAAACATTTTAGTGCAATCTTAGTCACGTTTTCCAGGAAGACCGTGGTCAAGGACACACCAGGAGGGCATTCTTAATTTTCTTGCCATTAATAAAAGCACATTTATTGTACCTATCCTTTCAAATGTTCCTCAAAAAGACACTCACTTAAGAATTCACACAGAAAAAGAAAAAGAAATCGCCCAATAAAGAAGTCGCCCCGGTAGAAATTTGCTCAATCATGAAGACGCACAGGTAAAAAGGAATTCGCTTAGCAATGAAGACGCACAAGTAAATAAAGAATTCACTTAGCAATGAAGACGCACAGGAAAGTAAAGAATTCGCTTAGCAATGAAGACACACAGGTAAATAAAGAATTCACTCAACAATGAAGACACACAGGTAAATAAAGAATTCGCTTAGCAATGAAGACGCATAGGTAAATAAAGAATTCGCTCAACATTGAAGACGCACAGGTAAATAAAGAATTCGCTCAGCAATGAAGATGCACAGGTAAATAAACAATTCGCTCAACAATGAAGATGCATAGGTAAATAAAGAATTCGCTCAACAATGAAGTCGCACAGGTAAAAAGAAAAAGGTGATCGCAGCGCTCAAGTCATCAGAATGAGGAACACAGTCAAGGTTTATGAAATTGTAGCCTGGGAGTAAAATGTTGGCAAAACAATAACACACCCAATCCAGAATACATAATGAAGGTATGCCAAAAATAATAAAGAAAAACAGGGTTAAATCGCTCTTCCAGTGCAAATGCAGAGTTATAAATTCATCCAAGAAAGTGCAGGGTTACAATTTTCCTTCAAATAATGCATCAGGGCACATGGAGAACCATCTTCCAAGGACAACCTTAGAGGTGAAAGAAACACAGGGGCATTCCAGCAAGGTATAAAACACACAGTGGAAGAAAAGGCTATGCCGAAAAAAAAAAATTTAGGGTTAAAGAAAAACATTAGGTGCAAGATATCATTCAGCCAAGGACAAATAATCAGAGGTAGATGGCTAACATAGCTATCCTTCACTCATCATCCTTGCACAGAAAAGCAAGGCGTTTAGATCCATAGGTCTTTTAACGCTAAGGCGACGACCGTATATCAGGCTCCTGGCCAACTGCTCAGGCAAGGACTGGCGAGCTAAGAATGAAGGAAAAACAATCTCATGGGTCACAATCAACACCACAGGGCTTCCAAGTCATGCAGGCAACGAAGGACATGGGATTCAACAATCATCGATCTAGGATAAGAACAGTTTCAGTCGCTGAATTAAAAAAACATCATTTTACTTTTCCATTAAATAAGCAGATCCAATCCTAAGTCCTAATAAATAATACCATACAAAATGAAGAGAGCGTATCATTTCTTGATCACCCACTCCGAATGAAGTCCCACACGCTCCATGCAACCCTCACTCGCTGACCATAGAGACTTCACCAGTACCTCCCAGCCAATGCTAGGGGTACTCTTCTTCCCTCTTAGCCCCACAAGCTGCAAAGGGGCTACACACACTATCAAAAGATTTCGACTAGCTCCCAGCTCACCTCGCAAGGTCGAGCTACCACTGCTCTCCAAGATGGGTATCCCAACTCCCACAAGTAAATCAATCAAGCAGATATTTCTGCAGTGTAACGTTACGCAAACAGAAGATCCCCTTTCATCCTTCTCCTTCCTTCATTATATAAAGTTTTGAACTTCCTTTATTTCCTAAAATCTCATTTCATTAAAGTTTTAAAAATAAATTCCTAAAAATTCCTCTCCGTACAAGTGTCCCCCATCCCCTACATTCCTCCATTATTTAAATTCTTTAATTAATTAATTATTTTATTTCCCTCACCCACCTAGAGTTACTCCTAGAATCACTCCTAGGTGTTCCCAAAATCTCTTATGGGTTTTAATAACTTTCCTTTTTATTAAATTGTTTGTTCAGTTTAAATTAGAAATCTCTTAAATGGTGGATGCTTTACTAAGTTTGACCTTCCGCTTTTTCCCTTAAGTTTCCCCTTTTTACCTTTTTATGGTTACCTCTTTTCCTAGTTTCCTAAAATTTTAGATTTTCCCTCTTTCCCTTTTTAATTAGAACTCAAAAAGGCAGGTGTGGAAATTAACCATTTTTCCCTTTTCTTATTTAATTAGTATATTTTAATTTATCAAGGTAATAAAACAATTAATTCCCTTTCTAAATTTTAATCCAACAGATTTTTTTGAAACAATTTATTTCTTACTCCCTTCATGTTACAAGATTTAACGAAGATCAAAATTATTATTCATGTGGTTTTTATTTTTATTATTATTATTTTTATTATTATTTTTTGAGAGATAATATTTTACCACCAGCATAGTTTAGACTTAAACCTTAACTTTTCGAATTGGACGAAATTTAATTAGGGAATTTATTTTAAAAACAGTTAACACATTATTCGTCCTAAGGCCATATAGGTTCATTCCTCTATCATCAACAACGTGACGTGCCCTTCAAGACGCACTAGCTGCTCCAAGGGTGCCACTCGCTTGACATGTTCCCTTGCACGATGTGCCCTTTAGGACGCACTACGTGCTCCAAGGGTGACACTTGCCTCTTGAATGACTTGGTAGACATCAATAACCCCTGGAGTCAACACTCCACCAAGTGAACTTGTGGGAGACTAAGGGCTTCTAAGGAATAAGGCTCCCACCTTATTGCGTGCCCCTTAGAATCATTGTGAGCGACTATCGCAGTCTGCCCTCATAGCATCATGGGTCCTCTTGAACTAGGTAATTGTTAACGTACAGTTCGAGCCATGGCAGGAGTGCTAGTAGGATGTGGCAGGACTACTGCCCACACCTCTCCCTCAACATAATTGGTAGTCGTGCGTGACTCCTTTACTCCATATGTGAGTCTAGTCAGCAAGCTATCGTCAGCCTGCATCATCAAAAAATCATGTGAGAACATATCCATATCATATCATCTAGTCATATGCACTAATATCATAGTAAAACAATCAAACCCCAATGGTACACTCCCTGACTCGATCTAGAGTCCAAGGGTTTCCATCGATGCCTCTGCATCCTCAAGGTCCAAAACCCTACACACTCAGTAAAACCAAGTCAATAGCACCTATCTATGTCAATGTAGTAAAACAACATGTCATCAACCCATAACACCTCATAATCAAAATCAAATGTTTTAATAGCATAATAATACAGATCACTTGGGAGAAAGTGTCCTCAAAGAATAAGTTTTCTCAGTATGCCAGAGCAGGATGTTACATTTCTTGTACAATCCAGTGGTGCTTTGTAGTGTGTATATCTCGCCAACATAAAAAACAGGAGCGTTGTCGTCAATGTCTCTATTTTCAGGCAGGTGTTTTTTTTGAAAAAATAATTTTCGAAGCCAAGTGTTTGTAAATGTTGTAAAATAAACTTATTAGGGTTGAAAACTCTTAGGATTTCATAATATCTTAGGTTCAAGTTGTTAAAATGGGATATGAATTCGTCAATTTTTTTGGCGTTTTTCAACACGAAGTTCCCGACTTTCCAAGGCATAGGAATGAACTATTTTTTTCTCTTCTCTTGGAATAGATGCAACAAGTATATATATTTCCTTTCTACTTATGTAACAAACATTTTTTCCATAACATCACATGGAATAAGAGCATGTTTTTCCCTGGAGCCAAAAATCCTTATCACAGTGTAATTATCCATATGTTCAAGTGCCCCCTTCCTATCCAAAAACCTGGTT
This sequence comes from Picea mariana, assembly GCA_032191745.1. Taxonomy (NCBI): domain Eukaryota; kingdom Viridiplantae; phylum Streptophyta; class Pinopsida; order Pinales; family Pinaceae; genus Picea; species Picea mariana. The sequence continues at coordinate 44,407 of JASDQU010106143.1, forward strand.
TCCTGGTCAGATATGTAGGGAGCATCTTCTCCTAATAAAAAAACTTTGAAAAAAAACACAAAGCAATTAAAAACCTCCTAAAAATAGTGAGAGGCATTATGCTTCCACAAGGCCTAGTACCGGAACGCTACTGCGTCAAATTCCCAGTTGACCTTCTTGGAGAGAGACAGTTTTGGAAACTGATAGCAATGTGCAATCACAAAAAATAAGTAGGATTACATATAAAATTTCTTCTCCTTTTTGAATCTTTACAATTGGGAACAAATTTCATGGGAAATTAGCTTGAACCAATCAAAAATGGCTTTTTACTTGACTGTGAAGTACAGAATATAAAGAGCCATTGGAGAAATAGTTGCTATGGACTCCTATCCCGTTAATCTTGTAAACAACCAGGTATTTTCCCGAAATGGATTTCTAAATGAACTAACCTGGAATCTTGTGATATCTTAAGGAACTACCATCAGGTCTTCCAAGAAATTGAGCAAGAGGTCCAACCCGTTATTATGCTTTCTTAGGAAATTCTTGCAATCTTCTCCTTTGAACGTCAATGTTGGCTCCAACAATCATAACATCTGGTAGAACACCCGAGGTGACAAAGAAACAGAAGAGTGGTCCCGTAGTGGAATAATTCTTTGGTATGAATTAAATTTATCGGCGCACCAAGAGACCAACTCCTTACAGTAAAAAACTTTAGGGACACAACCTGCACGAGCAATCCCAGAGGTCCAAATTACTTTGTTTTGGTCGGTAGGGGATGAGTAATAAGAATATTCCCTGGACCACTAGAAGTTCACTATATCTCCACAGAACTGTTGTCGAGTTGATGCCACAGTTTTATGATAACGTTAATTTTCTCCAGACAATGGTTCAAATGAACAGTTGGAGGCGATAATGTAACTCTCCGCAAATGTTGGTTCAATTCTTANGTGTAATTATCCATATGTTCAAGTGCCCCCTTCCTATCCAAAAACCTGGTTTCCTGGTCAGATATGTAGGGAGCATCTTCTCCTAATAAAAAAACTTTGAAAACAGACACAAAGCCATTAAAAACCTCCTAAAAATAGTGAGAGGCCTTATGCTTCCACAAGGCCCAATACCAGAATGCTACTGCGTCAAATTCCCAGTTGACCTTCTTGGAGAGAGACAGTTTTGGAAACTGGTAGCAATGTGCAATCACAAAAAATAAGTAGGATTACATATAAAATTTCTTCTCCTTTTTGAATCTTTACAATTGGGAACAAATTTCATGGGAAATTAGCTTGAACCAATCAAAAATGGCTTTTTACTTGATTGTGAAGTACAGAACATAAAGAGTCGTTGGAGAAATAGTTGTTGTGGACTCCTATCATGTTAATCTTGTAAACAACCAGGTATTTTCCCGAAATGGATTTCTAAATGAACTAACCTGGAAGCTTGTGATATCTTAAGGAACTACCATCAGGTCTTCCAAGAAATTGAGCAAGAGGTCCAACCCGTTATTATGCTTTCTTAGGAAATTCTTGCAATCTTCTCCTTTGAACGTCAATGTTGGCTCCAACAATCATAACATCTGGCAGAAGACCCGAGGTGACAAAGAAACAGAAGAGTGGTCCCGTAGTGGAATAATTCTTTGGTATGAATTAAATTTATCGACGCACCAAGAGACCAACTCCTTACAGTAAAAAACTTTAGGGACACAGCCTGCACGAGCAATCCCAGAGGTCCAAATTACTTTGTTTTGGTCAGTAGGGGATGAGTAATAAGAATATTCCCTGGACCACTAGAAGTTCTAATCCTCACGCTTGAAGATGTTCACTATATCTCCACAGAACTGTTGTCGAGTTGATGCCACAGTTTTATGATAACGTTCATTTTCTCCAGACAATGGTTGAAATGAACAGTTGGAGGCGATAATGTAACTCTCCGCAAATGTTGGTTTAATTGTTATGAATGGGAAATCTCCTCGAGCCTTTCGCCCATTAATGACAATCTCTATGGGTGCTTCATGATGATCTGTTAGCAGTAAAGCTAACTTATTTCATATTTAGAAGTGTGAAGGCGGTGGGTACGACAAAGAGAAATTAAGGATTGGAGGTTTCGTGAACGTGCCAACCCGACGATGTGCGAACAAAATTTCATGATTTTGAAATAAACACTCAGAATGCATAATATAAACCTCTACAAATCTTGGTTTAATGCATATTAATAGGATATCTCATCGATCCTTTCTCCCATCAATGAAAATATATATGTTTCTTGCACGATGAGATGTTAGAATTAAAGGTCACTAATTGCATATTTAGAAACAAGATATATATATATATATATATATATA
>JASDQU010106143.1:64572-75204 GCA_032191745.1 Picea mariana
AAAAAAGGGTCACAAGATATACCTAGGAGACGTGAGGGGTCGATGGTCAAATTGTATGTCACAATGACAGATTTTGGCCATCAATTTGTATATCGTGGAATTTTGGGTGTTGTTTGTACATAGGAGAACAATGGAAGTGCAATGTTGAGCAAGCAATTTGTATATTGTGGAACTTTGGGTGTTTTATATAAAAGCAAGAGACATTCAGAAAAATGACACATTCAGAAAAAGGACCAAGTAAAGAGAAAGAGAAAGCAAACGAGATAAAGGGGAATTTGTTTGCTAATTTGTAGATCGTAGAATTTTCGAGTGTTGTTTGCAGCTGATGGAACAATGGAAACGCAATGTTGAACCCACCTATCCGGAAACCCGTGATTCAAAAAAATTGTTCAATATGAAATGGGGAAGCGGTTGGTCGGGCTGGTGATATAAAAGTAACAATGGAAATTTGAAGACATGAATCTACCAACTCTCGGCAGGTGTTGTATATAAAAGTAGGAGATATTCAGAAAAAAACACACATTCGAAAAAAGGACCAAGTAAACAGAAAGAGAAAGCAAATGATATGAAGAGGAATTTGTTTTCTAATTTGTAGATAGTGAAAGTTTGGGTGTTGTTTGCAGGCAGTGGAACAATGGAAACACAATGTTGAACCCACCTATCTGAAAACCCATGATTCAAAAAGTTTGTTCAATATGAAATGGGGAAGAAGTTGGTCGAGATGGTGATATAAAAGTAACAATGTAAATATGAATACGTGAATCCACCAACTCCTGCACCTAGACATTTTTTGAAAAATGAGTAAGTAACCAGAAAGGGAAAGCAAAGGGAAAAAAGAAAGGGGATGGCAATCTTCAGAAGTAAGAATTGGTGTAAGAAAGCCCCATTCATGGTCTTGACAATAACTATGAAGTGAATTAAACATGTTAACATGTTATTTAATCAAGGAATAGATACAACAAGCCATGTTTATAGTTTCCAGGATCCGTTTGTGTAAGAGAAGCATTGAAACGTTACAAGAAAATCAATTTTGGGATGTCTAAGTAAAGTTCTTGTACTGTTAGCTTCATTGCAAGTATAACAACGACGAATTTGAATTTTAATGTCCTCTCGTTGATATGATATTTCCATTAGACTTCACATAGTATATATTCTTTTATTTCAAATTATTCCAATGAATTATTTTTGTTAAGTTCATTGATCAAGTAAAAGTGCTAAAAACGAGATAAAGGGGAATTTGTTTGATAATTTGTAGATCGCAAAAGTTCAGGTTCTGATAGTGCCATGTTCTATCACTACTAATTTTAACAATGCCAAATTTCCAATATTATTGGAAATTCCTGATGATTCTGCCCAGATGAGCAGTCTATTTCGATGGTTCAAAGGATCAATGCAAGTTATTTACAGTTGGATACTTTTTATGGGGTTTTCTCTCATGCTTCCCATTTCTGGACTGAAAAATCTTATGCATGTGCAATATCTATAGAGAGACCTAAAAATATCAAGCTCATGTTTCAATCCATGCCGAGTAATTTTTTTTTCAATTAGGGCATCGAGAAAATGCAGATACCATATCATAAATGTATAGTTGGAGACAATTTTTTATTTTATTCGGGCACCCAAATTTTTTTTCAGAAATCATGCCATGGCTATATAGTTGGAAAACAATTGTCCAACTTGGGCACCCAAAAAATGTGCAGGCTCCTCCATCAAAGCCACATCCAGCCACCATTTTTGTTTTATTTTCACACTGAAACAAATAGGCACAATTCTTACTGGGAGATGAAAAAAAACATCAAAATAACATGGATTGCATTTGTAATTAGATTCTCCTTGTTGTTTCAAGTGCACAAGAAGAGACAAAATATCTAGAAAGAGAATTTTATAGCTATAGATGTAAACTCTGAAGAACTTGAGTTCGACGAACATTCATATGGGTGTTGAAGAAGAATTACAGACACCCATGAGATATTTTCGTTTCCTTCCAAAGCTTCATATGATTTCTTATATTTTTTTTTTTATTTTTTAGTTTTTTTTTCAGCTGATATGGAATATTGCATTGTCCTCATTTAAGGTAAATTTGTATGTATCCAAAAGTCACGCAACATGTAGACATGGTTTCCTTTTTATATAGGTATGCTTCATATGACAATTCTGCTAACCCAGGAAGCTCATCTTGTAACAAAGGATGTCTAATTGTACAATGCATAGTTGTGTTGCCCACGGTTCACATCGCAGCATTCAGGCAATGCCCATATATGTATGGAAATTTTTTACTTCATTTTAGACAATCAGTCGTATCATCACTTATCAAAGCAGAAGCATAATCCAGAGAGTTTCATTTCATAGATATAGGCTCAAAGGGGGTTGAGTACGCATTCACTGCAACCAAAAAACCTTCAACCTGGAAACATGAGCATAATAATTAATTTATTGAACAATATAATATACAACTGCACCCAAAAAAATAATAAATAAATAAATAACCGCACAAATTTGGTGAAGGATATTTGTATCAGAAAAGTGAGGATGAATATGTAGATGTATACCCACAAGAGTTGTAGATCTAGTTAGTTTCTTGAGATCTTGTTCTATGTTTTCTCGCAATTCTATTACAAATGTTGCTTGGGTTGTGCGAAAGATCCTTTCTTTAACATCCCTTTTTTTTGTTATATTTTTGAAGAGCAGAAGTGGAAATTTCCCTTTATGCAATTGTTGTTCCATTGATGAAAACAAATTTGAATAGGTATCAAACAATTGCAGCTACAACATGGAATAGTGCAATATTTTTGTAACTTAACCGATATACATCGACACACGAAAGTAAAGGAAAAAAATGGATATGGAGAACAGTACGATTGCATTGTCGTTCTCTGACTCTCCATCTTTTATATGGATAATGTGTTGCGAGCCAATTTTTATTGCTAGTGTGACAGTTGTGCCAATGGTTCTGATTGGGTAAATGTCATTTCTCTGTGCAAGTTGGCTGATAGTTGTGTCCTAGATGAAATGATATTCTGAACAAATAGAGAGAATTTTTTCCACAATACTTGTTTCGTTCAATGAAATAATCTGATCACAATCACCACGGTCGTATAATGTTTTGGGAAATATATTAAAATTTTTAATGGATATCCCATTACCTGGAAATATCTTTTTTGCATCTTTCTGGACAAGTTGTGTAGGAATAGTCAGTGTGACTGTCATTAGGGCCTCCTTGTCTGTCATGTCAGCATGCATAATGGATATGGTTTTTCTTTCCTTTTCCAAGTAGGTGTTATAGATGACCATTATGTCCCTGATGAACACTTGTCCAGTTCGGCGGATGTTCAAGCCCTCTATTGATAATATTTTGGGTGTTACAAGTTTAGACCTGGTGACAATTTTCAAACAAAAAAAGTAATGTGAATGGTAGTATGCATTATTTTTTTGTTTTCTTTTTTTCCTGGCATAAATTTACAAGTAAACGCACAAATTGGATGAACTATGGAGCCAGAGTTTTGCAACAAGACCTCTTAGTCTGTGTAACTTGCGCTATGTTCAGCGTCTCACTTGTACTTTTTTATACTTCTTATGAACTACAAAGTATGTGTTCCAGATGACATCAACATATTCACCATGCCATAGATGAATAAATAGTTGGGAATATTTGTTTGGTAAACATACTAGGAACATAATGTATGCATCTTTATCTTTGGCCTTGTCGGTATCCTGATGTCTGGGATGGCTGACTACTCATGGCCATTTCACTAGTCCAACTTTTTCTGATGCAAGCATGTGTAGATGAACATCAGAAGGACTAAACAAGAATATGCATTGTATATTGTCCATGATTGCAGGGTCGAAGGAGATAGAATAAGAAATAGGGTGTCAAGGGATAATTGGGAAACATGTGGACCTAAGGGTCAAATTGTATGCCTCAGATTTTTTGACTAAAAAGATGTGTAACGGTAAATAGGGCATGATGGCAGGGCACGACGACCAATCTGTATATCGAGGAACCTCGGAAGCCAAAGTCGCAATCTTGAACCCGCCATACCGACACCCACAATCAAAAAAGTGGGTAAGTATGGATTAAAGTAGAAGTGTGAGCATAAATGTGGACCCATGAGTTTGACAACCCGCGTACCAAGGCATTTTCGGAAAGACGACTAAGCAGAGAAATTAGAAAGAAAAATGGATAATAGAAAATGGAAAAAGTAGAAATGGGGACGGAACAAATGCCCATTGTTGCCAAATCATCATTTTCTAATACAATATTATATTTCCCCGCCCGTTTTGTATATTTAATTTATTAGCATAGTTGGTATACCTTTTTGAAGATTGTACCACAGAACCCTCTACTTTTGCATACAAGAATTCATCTTCCTTTCCAAACAATCTGTTTCTTTCAAGGTAGCAACGTCGAATATACAGTGGACATGAAGGAAAGTTAGTATGAAGAAAGACATGTAAAAGAAAGAAATGTAGTTCTATTTATTTCAATGTAGCATCAAAGACAATATGATTCACATGAGAATAAGCAAAAATATACGTAGTATATACATATAGTAAAAAGGGTGCAAAGTAGTAGAACAAGTAGAAAAAATACATAGACAATAAATGAAATACTAAACATTGGAATATGAAACAAGAATACAGGTATGCACCTCTGTAACTCCTCATCTACATTCGCTCCAAAGAGTCCATCGTCCTCTCCAACCACTCTATTTGTTTAAATGTAGCAATGCAGGAAAAATAAAATGGACATGAAAGAAGTTAGTATGCAGGAAGACATGAAATGAAGATAAGTTATTATGTAGGAAGGTACACAATATCTACATACAATAAACTAGGTGAATACATACACAGACAATAGATAAAATAAAAAACAACAGAATATGAAATAACAATACAAGCATGTACCTTTGTATCTGCTCTTCCACCACTGCAGTCAAGACTTCGTTGTTTTCTCGAGTTATTCTATTTGTTTGAATGTGGGAGCACACAAAATACAATGAACATGAATGGAAGATGGTATGCACTAGAGAACAAGTAATATGCACATACAATCAATGAGAATCAACTAATAGAATAAAATATAGTTAGAAACATGAACCTTTGCTTTTCTCCATCCATGGTGGTAAATATATAAATTTTTGCCCTGCCCAAAATATATTAAAAGCCACAAAATATTAAGAAATAACATGGCCATAGCTAAATGATTTTGGTTTTATGTGGCAAAGTATCTAGATATGCTTCCAGCCATGGAAATATAATTTTGCAGTATATTTGGTGTACATATCATATCTCAAGTACAAGACAAATTGTATCATGGTCACACCAGTCTGTGTAGAGGATAAAGAACATGTTTTATAATATGGGCACATTCCACCATATATGGTTAATAAGTGTGGTTTTCACATGTTTTATTTTAACAAAAAAAGAGGATATTGCAATTGCACATGTAGTTGTATAATTATTTCTTATGCCACTATTTTCTATCATGTCAACACTGAAGTATCAACAAAATTTTACAACAGAACAGGCACGCACAAAACAGGCATCAGATCTTGACTTTGCCAGACATGACAAATAAGACAACCGCAGGTCCACTCACGGGTGCAGGGTTTGAACATTGCAAAGAGACCAAAAAAATAAGAAGAAAAGAGATAACTCCAACTGTCAGCACATGACCCCAATCCTACAAATCCGAAGCAAACAACAAGTACCAAACCAAGGAGAAAGCATGAACATTCCCAACTATATCCCCAAGGCGCCAAACTCATAAACTTGATCCAAACAACAACAACCATCAACCGACGAACCAATGAACCAGAAAACAAGAAACAACCACCGAACCAATAAACACCATATGTATCTCCAATGATTACCAAACTGCAGCCAACAAATAGAAGGAACTAGAAACATATGACGAGCATGCTGGTAGAAATAAGAAAAAAATTCTTCCTTGGAAAATGAAAACATTGAACAGAAAATAAAGAATAGAAAATGAAATTATTCCATGGAAACATACTCCAAAATGATGAACGACAGAAGCGCAGGTCGAATCGTGAACCAAACAACAAGCATCAATCGATGAACCAATGAAGAAGAAGCACCCACAAAACCAGTAAACAATATATGTAGCTTCAACGATGATGAAATTTGATTCCAAGCCTAGAAGAAGTATGAAACATACAATGTCTATTCAACTGGCGGTGCACAACAATATTGTCCAAATTCACTGCAACATTTTATGGAAAATTTCGAGGAAAAATGTACTCAGAGAAGCCTATTTAGGTAAACATTTAAGGATGTCAAGTTGTCTAAGGGCCTTGCAGTATGCAAACATTTAAGCTTTCAGGCATGTTTCAGGACCTTGCACCATGTAAACATTTAGGCTGTTAGTCCTATTCAAGCACTTCAAAAAAAGTGTCAATGATCTCAACCTTCGGTGTGTGCTACACATCAAAATTACTCATTTCAATAGTGTCGCAAGTGTCGTCACTACAAGTGTTGTAAGTGTCACATCTTGTCTGCAAGTGTCGCATCTTGACCACAAGTGTCGCAAGTGTCACAAACATCACACTTCCATATTTCATATGTCGTGCCTCTAATGACATCACAAAGACACTTAAGACACCTCAAAGACTAGTTTTGAAGAAGAGAAATCACTTGACAGGGAGTACAAACATTTTGCCATTGAAAGAACCACTCAAAAATGGATTTTTGAGAGGAGCGCTCCCTTACCCACTATCAGGGAGTGCTAGTAGTCCCTGGGCCTCTTTAGGGGAGTGTTTGAGCTCTCTGTGCACCCTTTTGGGGGAGCGCTACCCCTTCTGAGTGAATTTTTGGTTTGTTGGAGGAAATCAGGGGACAATACCCTCGATATCTTAAGGTAGTTGGGTTATAATCTTGGGTGAAGGCATGATCTTAGGAAATATCCTCAAATGAAGGAGAGGAATCCTTGACGTATCCAAAAGATCTCTCAAGTGGTTGAGCCTCTCCAAGTTTATATAAGGAGGCATCCTCATGGTGAAAGGACAGGTAGAGACTAGAGATTGATACCAAATTTATGATCCTATAAGTGGTATGAATAGAGGAGATTGGAGATGTGACACTTATGATCTCATAAGTGATATGCCATCAAATAAATCAGTGTATATTACTTGAGAAACGGGGTTGGACAAGGAGAACTGGAAGAAGTTGTTGCACCTTCATCAAAGGATTGTAAGTACTTTTACTTGTTCTCATTAATAATCAATGCTTGGCCTGTTTCTTTCAAACTTATGTTTGTTCCACATGAGTTTGTCTGAAGTAGATGGATCTATATTTGAGCTAATCTCAGTAGAGTAGGAAGCCCATTGTATCTTTGTTTGTTCTACAGGACCTATCAGGGAGCTCAGGATCGAAGCTCAGCCTGGACTTTGCAAAGACAAATGTCGTTAATAAGGTACATATTTTTCTTCTTCTCCTTCGTAAGTTCCTTGTCATCTGTGATTGACTACATTTCCCCAATTTTTCCCTCTGATGAATCTATTGTGGAAATGTTGAGCATTGACGAGCTACCTCGGGATGATAACCATCATCGATCCTCTTTTCTTCCCCATCGTGAAGAAATTCATGAAGATATACACTCTATCTCCCCTCTTGATGTTGATTTTCCATCGTCTCCTATGACTTCAACTTTCGATGATTTGGATCCGATAGTTGACATGGTGATCTCTTCGGTAGGGCTATTGGAGCCTGATCTCCTTACCCCTATCGTGGCCCTCGACATGTGTTCCTTCTAGAGTTATTTTCTTCCATCCATTGAAGATCTCTTGGAATCCATGACCAAGTTTTTTCCTTTGACATGGTGTCCTTCCAGCGCATTATCCTCTTGGAAGCCATGATCAAGAAGAGTCCACAAGCATATTTTCTCTTCTTTGTAGAAAGCTCGTTAAAAAATGAAATAGAGGTCACGAGCATATTTTCTGTCTTTTGTGGCAAGATCGTTAAAAAATGAAACAGAGGTCACAAGCATAGTTTCTCCTCTCTGTATCAAGCTCGTTAAAAAATGAAACAAAAGTTACGAGTATAGTTTTCCTCTCTGTGTAAAGCTCGTTAAAAAATGAAACAAAATATTTGATCATAGTTTTCCTCTCTATAGCAAGCTGGTTAAAAAATGAAACAACAATCTGGGATTGAACTTGGAGCCCTGAGCATAGTTCTTTTCCTGTCTCAAGCTCGTTAAAAAATGAAACAGTCACCTCTTTTGAACCTTCATTTCATCCACCCTTATCCTTTTTCTCTATCTAGTAGAGAAATTGGTGACAACCTCACAAGTCAGTGAATGAATTGAAGTTTGAGGGCATGTCTCAATCCTTCGATGATCATATGTAGTTAATCCCCTAGCTTTCAAGATGGGGGCATACCGATCTTAGTCTTTGTTCTTTCTTGTGCTCGTAAATACATGAGAATGCAGCTGGGTGAACTTTTATCTGTTTTTTGGACCCGCATGGTTACGAAAAAGGAACCCCCTCTTCTTTAAGCTCTTTTCAGACTCTCTAAACATGAAAAGATTTCCGAGTGATCTTGCTTCCTTTCCCACTAGTTAAAAGGTTTTAAAGGGCATATTTCGAGTGATAATTTATCTCTTTTTCGGCCTCGCGAGACTAATATTACGAAAAAGGACAACTTTGGAGTCATCTTTAAGTTGTTTTCAGACTCTCTAAATATGAAAAACCATTCATCTTACCTTCTCTAGAATCGTTAAACAATCATACATTGAAAGGCCCATGCGGGACCGAATCCTTACTTCTTCCAGTTCACTAAACAAAGGAAGAGGGACTTACCGAAGGTGTGTCATATTGATCATGTGTTACCCTCGTCAAGCTCATTAAATTATAAAGAGGTACTCGTCTATCTGGATGGGGGAAAATTGAAAGAAGCAAGCCAAGAAGTTTTTGAGAACACTACTAGTAGCTCTTACAGTCGCCCTTGAACACAACACTTTGTCTTTGCACGCATTTTAATCCGCTGAACCTCTAAACTGAGCCAATCCTATGAGTTTATTTTACTCCTTTGAGTCACCTGATGAAACTCACAACATCCACTGCATCATCAAGTTTTGGTCCATGTCAAGTTTCTATTGTTGTGCCTCAGTGTTCAAGGGAAGTATCAGCCTCGAGAGTCAGCTATCAAAAATATCTTGTTTCAATACTTGTGTCAGTCCATGTTCATTTGATCTACCAATTACATCTCTATGACTGTTTAGTGTCGTTGATGGGGAATACATCAAGGCCCTCCCTCGGTGAGTCTATTCCTGTCGACTTCAACACATTATCTAGGAACTAGACTTAGAAACCAGTTAGTACCTTGGGACATGTATGCCTCAATGACATGCCTCCTCATGTCTGAAAGTGGGTTTACATCATTGACCTCTGATCAGATTATTCCACGTATGTTCGACTTCATCTCATCTATTCCCATTCATCGAAATGTACCTTGGGAATCATTGACATCAATGGTGATCTCCCTCGCGCTTGTTAACGGTTTACCTCATTGACAAGTAATCAAGTGGTTTCTACCATGTTCAAAATTAGGACATCTATTCACATGGTTAGATTCATACTACATCGGGATCGGTTAGAAGACCCTAGGTTGAGTCATCACTCTTATATGTACTTTTCCCAGGTTGTGAAGGAGTTCTTTTGAACTATGACACATATACTGTTACATAGATCCACTTTGTATTGGTCATGACTGTGTCTTGTCATCTCGTAGATCCATTGCGTATTCTTCATGGCTACGATTATTTCAGGTCATAGGAGTATAGATCCACATTGTATCTTCAGTGGATATACCTTTTATCAATATCAATATGGATCCACAGTGTATTTTATGGCGGTCATACCTAAAAAGTCTTTATCACTTAAGCATAGGTATGCATGCCTTGGGTTTGAAACATGTCATAATATTTGTTTGATGGTTGTGTGCATATTTTTCTATCCTCTATGTGTCCATACCCTTTCTCAAAAAAGTATACAAAGTACTTCAGTCATCATCGTCTTCTAACTTCATACTTTGGGGGGCAATCTGTTACACATCAAAATTACTCATTTCAATAGTGTCGCAAGTGTCGTCACTACAAGTGTTGTAAGTTTCACATCTTGTCTGCAAGTGTCGCATCTTGACCACAAGTGTCACAAACATCACACTATCATCTTGCCTATGTCGTGCCTCTAATGACATCACAAAGACACTTAAGACACCTCAAAGAATAGTTTTGATGAAGATAAATCACTTGACATGGAGTACAAGCCTTTTGCCACTGAAAGAACCACTCAAAAATGGATTTTCGAGAGGAGCGCTCCCCTACCCACTGTCAGGGAGTGATAGCACTCCATGGGCCTCTTTGGGGGAGTTTTTGAGCACTTTGTGCACCCTTTTGGGGGAGTGCTACCCTTTCTGAGCGAATTTTTGGTTGGTTAGAGGAAATCAGAGGACAATCCCCTCAATATCTGAAGGTAGTTGGATTCGAATATTGGGTCAAGGCATGATCTTAGGAAAGATCCTCAACTAAAGGAGAGGAATCCTCAACTTATCCCAAATATCTCTCAAGTGGTTGGGCCTCTCCAAGGTTATATAAGGAGGCATCCTCATGGT